>PPJW02000051.1:0-121644 GCA_003705905.2 Lipomyces sp. NRRL Y-11553 | reverse complement strand
GTGCTAAACGTCAAAAATTGAAATTTCATAACTGGCGTGTAATAAGGGTTAGGGAGACCCTTTTAGGCAGGAGGCGACGTTATGATATCCAAAAAAAAGTGTTGCTAAATCCCTCTAATAAAACATATCGTATAGCCTGCGAGGCGAACGTGATCAGCAATAGCCTTGGGCACGTTGCTTTTTTGACTTTTGAGCGAGTGGCGAAGTACCGTAACCAAAAAAAAAAAAAATAAAAAAATAGGAACCATCGTATATCCGGGCCCGTATCTCTACTTTAGCCACCATCGTAGTTACTTGGACTGCTTCGGCGCTATCGAATAGCGGCACGGCGCACTTTTAGCCGCGAATGCTACTTTGTGGGTGATGTACCCTAGCAAACACTGGTACTCGGGATTAATACAAATGTGACCCCACTCAGCAAAAATTGACTAATTTAACCACAACATTTGTGAGTACGTTACCTGCACTCACGGAACGCGAAGGTTTCACGGCTCAGACCAGCCCACTCAAAGAATTCGCTTTTTGCTCGGTGTCATTACACCTCATCCGTGCAAACAAATTCTCAATATGGCTCTAATGTCGAGTCTCAACGGCTATCGTTTACCCCCGCATAGCAAGGCGAGGAGGGTTATAGATAATCAGCAAGGAACACAATGCAGAAATAATTCGCCAGGAATGTGCGTGCCGGCATTGTAAAACATAAATTTTTGATATAATCAAAATCGAGTCGCTTAGTATGTATGCTGGACAGCCAGCCCGTCTGAGGCCATCATTGTACCACGCCCGGGTTATCACGTACGATAGAGGCACCATTGCACGATTACTGCTTCGGCGAGAGAGTATTGTATGATTCTCCCTCCCCCGAGGTTCCATATCCACGGCTCCGTCACCTCGCCACCGGTCTGGCAAGGTTACAAACCGATAATTTTTGTTTTTAGTGCCGAGATGGGCTGATGGAGAGAGGACCCTGCTGGATTTCCGCACTTATGCTTGCCAAAACCTTCACCGGACCAGCCGCGCCGATCGACGGTGCAGGGTTGAAATTTATGAAGCCGGGGCCAGAAGGTGCTGGCTTCGGATGGCACATCTACCTAAAAGGTCGTGCCGAATAGACCACCGATCGGGTAGACTTTTGAGTGGCTGTGACCTCGGTTACAGTGACCTTGTCGGCATCCCAAAAGCTTCGTTCATAGTCTTTTGACCAAATCAGTCAGTATGCATCGCCGGATTTGCAATTTGTTTTAGCGATAAGACGCTGGGAGATGAAAGAGTAGACTGTCAAATCCAGGATGCGATTGGCCGGCCACTACCCGGCGGGATAGCAATAATGTGCTGGGTAGAGAAGTACAATCGAATAAGAAACTATCCGGGCTCCAACTTATCAGTTTTTTGCACTTTGGTGCGATGTTATTAAAATTATTATCCTCTTGAATTTGCAAGTGAGCGATATCAGCCTAGACAAGAGTCAAAATGAAAAGCTCATAAGGAATCATACAGTGTGAGCTTATTCAGTATTAAATCTTATTATTATTCCGATATAATGCTATTTGGCTTGGCTGGGTGCTGACGTTGCCCTGGCCCTGTAACCGTGACTTTCAACCCTGAACCCTAGCATCGGCGTGATATCGTGTACGCTAAACTCGACAAATCTGATTGAAATAAATCCACAAAATACTATGGGGTCTATCTAAGCGGCGTCGCTGGCGGAGGGACCTTTGGGTTCTTGCAGTTATCTTGGCCAAGCGGCATCTTCGGTTGGGTGGCGAGTTTTCGCGCATATTATGTACAGTTAATTATGTGCCATGCAGTCTCTGTGAAGTCGTGCCACATTTTTTATATCAATAGGGATCGTGGTTAATAGGAGTCTTGAGCAAGTTTCAGGGCCCAACACGCCCATAAGCCTTCACGGCGTATGCTTTCGGCCTATCACAGCGCCGTGTGTGGTCCCATCGTGGAACAAGACGCGGAACATGCCATCAATAATGAATGATGCGACTAAGCCTTACCTAAACCGAGGGTTAGTTATACTTTAAAAATCACCTCGACAATCACTTTTTTAGCCCAGGGTGGAACGCTGAGGCGCACGTTCTTTTTTCCTATAGCCTTGGCATTGCATTCTTTATTTTTTTTGGTGCGTTTGAGCCACAACCATGTAATTACCGAGCACTTTTTGCTAGCCCGCCGTCCGGTAATTACTGGCTTTGTATGGAATCTTTATTTTTTTGTGAGACAAAGCCATTTAGCATATGCTACACATCCAATAGGTTAATTGGTCGATTGATCGACTTGCTACTGCTTGGGTCTAAAATGTGATTGACTAATTTGATAGCAAATCTAATAACAAAACCTTTCTCCCCATTGGCATTGCACATGTTTCAGATTGGAATTTAAGGTCGCAGCGTATAAGTTAATTCTCCATGAACATGTGGGGATCGTGCAATTTAGTGTTTTTATGGAGAAGCTAAATATGTTCGGGGGTTTGTTCGAAACTGGATTGATGGTCGGGTGAATTAAGCATCTTAGGGCTCAATCCGAGGCCAGACAGAGTTCGGGCCTAAAAGAGTACGCTATACTGGATCAGGCATCTACCCGCCGCATGAACTGCCCTAAACTGGCCCTTATGAGACCGACTGGCAATACTGTAATACTCTGAAGAAAGTAAAAAGGGACATGGCATAATAGTGTTCTCAGGATGCTCGGACCAATCGTCACCTCTAGTCTGCACCAGGCAGGCCAGGGACATTCATAACCTTTCGTCCATATACTCAGACTGTTTCAAATCGATCCTGACCGCGCTAATTTGCGGTTCACAGCAGCAACTCCGGGATCAGTCACAAAGGCGCGGCTTTGTGATAAGCGGTTTGGTAGAGAAGATAAAGTGAAAATAAGGAAGCATATTTGCTCAGTACGACACGATCCGGAATATCCAAATTCCGGGATAAATATTCCACAGTCGGTAAATATCTGCTCACGCAGCAAAATCGAAGTCAGTCAATATGACAATTGAAAAACCTTACTCTTGAACATTGGTCATTATGGTGACCAATCACGTCGTCAACCAAACATGAGCACTTTGTGTTTGCTCGGTAAATTAACACGTTTAAAGCGATAAGATGACTTTGTATCTCGCACCCGCCTCGCAAAATTAATAACAAGCAAAACCTTTTATAAAATTCGAAGCTTATCGGCACTGGAAAATGCCCGGCGTACTGGTTGGCAAACGATAAGATTTTTTTTGGCGCAACGTTTAAAACTAGGCGACGGGCTTAATGGCTGGGAGAGGCAAGACAGGATGGGTGGTGTGATGATTCACCATGCATTCCAGCCAGACTTTGGTAACTCGCCGGAAAGACGGATCTACCGGTGTGGTTATTATTGCTGACCACAAAATTTTACGTAGAAGAATAACCTGATCTCGGTTGCACTCTCGTTCCCCAATCGAACTGCCAAAAAATATGTTAATAACTTGCTGCGAACTTGTAGTTGGATGGACAGCGACTTTACTGCACCAAAAGTCGATAAGATAGATAGGTGTTCTTGCCCGAAGCGGGCAATGTCCGGCGTATCAACTTGCCTTGATGAAAATACGCGACAAAGTCAATTCTTTTTTGCTCGCAACTCAAAAAGCCGAAAAAAACCGTTGCGGTTTCCAGTAGTAATAATGATCTCAAAATTAATCATATTGTCATGCTGTCGAGCTGTCACCGTCTCGCAGACTCGTCCCTGATTGGACAGAGAAGCACGATGTAGAAGCGTTGGGTATTTTGACAGTTCCATTCATGGCCATACGAACAACTTCGGCCCAGCCAATCGATCACGCAATTCTTCGGATCATCCTCCAAGCGACACCACGCCCTCCACGCCTCATCGGATTCGGATCGGGCAAAGGCCGCCGCGCCACTTGCTCTTTTCTCGGATCCAAAACCAAGGTTTCCGAGAATGCCTTGACCATCATCATACGTTCACCAATATCAGATTGTAGTACGCGCGCCACACAGACCCACGTTTTCAGCCCATCGCTGGTCAGAACTCCGGCTCCTGATAGTTCTCGCTCTGTACATTACGGCGGTGAGTTGTGTGGCGTGGCGCTCTGGAGTATACAGTAGTCCAGCTTTCGGTCGGCTACCGAGCTGCGGGTGAAACTTTACCAAGTGGTGGAGCCGTATGCTAAGAATTAACCTAGCCTTAGCATTGGTTTTATTCGTGCACTATTCGATCGCTGCCGAACCGAAAAAACTGGATCGCTAACCAACGTTGATCACCAACGTCGGACCGTTGTAGTCTGTTCAACCATCGTAAACTAACCAGATCGACCTACCAGAATACTGATGTGCATCCACGCCGGCCATATGCCCCCATGATCGGCTTACAATAAGCGAAACTTTGGTCCCGCGCTTGGGACTTGCGGCAATTATTATTATTGTACCGTTTGTAATTTCTACTCAAAGTGGTTCATAGTATATCCCACGGAATCCGTGTGTACCACCTTCATGACTATTTGCTCTGCTCGAACAGCTGGACCCTGCGTCAAAACGTAACTCCCACCTATGGAACCACAAGTCTCTGGCACGCCGTGAAAGTAGTTAGTTACTTGACGGGTTACTTCGGCCAGAGTTATCTCACAGATGATGACAGGGCAATGTCTGCCGGCCATCTGTTTTTGTTAACTTTGGCGATTTTGCAAACTGCCTCGCGTCTTCGCTAAAGGTTATAGCAAGCCTTTCTTTTGTTTGGCCAATAATGGTTTTGAAATGTGCACCTGCCATGCTGTCTTTGAGACCGTGAAGGGTAAGAGGATGAATCTCTCAATGAACAAGGGCCTATAAAATTGCCCACGTCAGCAAAACTGCGCTTGTCTAGTGTCAGCAACAATCAATTTCGATTACGCTGATCCTATCCCTCTGCCATCTGAACAATTGGCACTCTCACTCCTTTACCGATCAATCTATGGATACACTGTATACTGTGTAGTGCCCACCAAAGGTGGGCAATCTGCTCACGAATTCACGCTGACGATCGGCACAAGCGGCCGCTCGATATCGTGACCTGTGATCCCTGTTTTTTCCCTGTTTTGTACAATTTTGATTCAGGCTGGGCTATTATCAGCAATGGTTGGGAAAAGTGCACCGTTCGAACAACAAGAACCAAGTAGTCGTTTGGGAGCATCATAAAGTCAACTACCGGATAAAAAGTATAACCACAGTGACAATGTTAATAAAATCCAATGACCAAAGTCTTGGGTCTCTCGGATCCTCGTGCCACTGTGCTGGATAGTATTGCCAGACCGGGCATTGGCCATCCATGTATGACACATGGAAACCGATATTTGGCGGTCGGCCTGCCTGTCATTATTCGGCATGCGATAAGAAGACAAATTTAATAATTAATTCGTCTTTAGCAGTCCCTGGCTAATAAACGCCCGGTCACAACCGCCGCGAAGAGTTCCTAGACGAACCAGCCCAGATCATCGGTAGGCGAGTGTCCCTGCTAGTCCAAGTTATTCAAATTTGGCTGGTGTTTTGCAGTAAAACACAAACTGCAAAGTCGTTTTATATGTATATATGCCGATGAAATGCCGCCCCAGATAATGTTGGGTTGGGTGCCTTATCTGCGCCCCAGGCGGCGCGGATGCCTTAGGAACAACGGTGCGGTGGTGAAACTAGCTAGAATTTATGCTCTGAGCATGGCAAATTGTAATTCTGTTTCTTGCGCAGGTGCAGGTCTTTTCTTTTTGAGGGTCTCGCGATAAGGGCCCGGACCCTGCAATTCTTTTCCCGAAATTATTATGTTTTTACTTTATTTGCAAACCAGATGCAGAATTACTACATGTCCCAGCCGTGAGGTTGTTGTATAATGATTTGCCACAGAGATTAATTTGCCACTTTCAGCCACTGCCCTGATCAATCAAATTTGCCAATCGATACCCCGACTGAGAGAACCGTGCTGGTGCGTGAAGACGTTGGGCCAAGAAGTTCGGCCACGGACAGTACTCTAGCTGTCTGGCTTAATCATGGATATTGGATTACCTTTTCTGGATATACATAAGACAAAGCACTTAACTTCAGTTCTATCGTCATCCATGCAATGACGATGGTTTGCCTGTCGTTGAAGACTGTGAGACGCCAGCTCGTATATGACGGACTTTCCAACCATCAATCGCCACATAACCTTCGGAACAAACAGCATGAGGGCGAGTTTGGCAATTAACAATATTGGCGATATCATTCTGGCCGTTTCTTTATCTTGGGTACCCTCTTTTGACTCATTCCACCTTTCATTCATTTTGGAACTGAGCCGCCGATTTGAGGTGCCTTCGCTTCTTGATAAATGAACAAGTACTTACCATAGAGAGCCTTGTCGATCATCAACAATCATCACATCCGCACAGTATCTTTCGAAATCAGGCAGGTGTAGTGTAGTAATGAAATCAGCGAACAGAATAAGTCTTGATGATGATCTTCAGACGGTTGTAGTCGGCTCGAGATAGCAATCCGTCATCAGCCACAATCGCTATGGCGGTGCAAAGTAATTTGTTATTTATTCGCCGGCCCTAACAGCGAAATTTCTAAACTCCGCCAATTAAAGTGCAAATGTGGTGAATAAACACAACGGTTAATGACGAGTCAACGCCGGCCGGCACTGAGCGGGCCAGCTCAGCAGCGGCTTCGGCGCCAGTCAACGAAGTCCGACTTTTTTTCTTCCCCGGAACGAAACTAGACAATTGTTCAATCCCCGCCAAAAAAAAAAGGTTCAATTGTATCCGGTCAATGGATCCGAATCCACTGCCGCCAGTGTCGATTCCGTCTTATTCTCAGGAAAACATCCGCCGTCTCGACGAGACGGCGGGTCCGACAAACAGGAATCCTATCGCCGCAGAGAGACAATCGAGCTCCTCCGATAGGAGCACACCTCAGCGTGGGGGATTCCCATTTCGCAGGTCATATAAGGCGTGCTTACACTGTCGTGAACGAAAGGTCAGGTGTGATCTGGGTTCGCTTGAGCATCCTTCTGAACCTCCATGCGCTAGGTGTAAGCGAGAGGGACGCAAATGCGAGTTTGTACCGAGTCGTCGCGGCGGCGTAAAGAATGTTGCTGCTGGCAAAGCGAAACAACTATCAGAGTCATATATGCGACAAGGAAGTACAAGTATGAATGACGAGGACGATGACGAGGAGGATCAAGATGATGAGGGACCGAACAAGCGAGGCGTTGTCGAAAACTTGAGTGACAGGCCCAAGAGACAGCGAAGGGAACAGCACTTCACGGGCTCATTGGTCAAGGATCGTGGGCTCTATACCACGGCCGACGCGTTGAATTTCTTGGCTCAAGTGGCCGACACGGCTGAAGGAAAACATCGAACGGAAACAACACTGGAGAATGACGGCAATGGTGCTTCCCAAACAAAGCGGGTCAAAATCCGAGATGCGCATGCTCGATGGACTTTCCGCTCGACAAAACTCAGCATGTTCGCACCCGTTCAAAAGGGGATGATTACAGAGGAAGAAATATTGGTATTATTAAAATTGTGAGCCAAATATGAGTGGTGACATTTTGCCGGCCTTTGGTAGCTGACGACATCAGTTTTTTCGAAACGCTGCATCCTTACTATCCCTATATCCCTCCCGGTCTACAGCCTCCGAATAATTTGGCAGCCCATCCGATACTTCTTGTCACGATTTTGTCCCTCGCATCTCGCTACTGCGACTTACCTGATCCGTCAGTCGATCCTCAGAACCCGCTTCGATCCGGTAACAGCCCGCGTGCGAAGCAGGTTCACTCTGCTATATGGACATATGGCGAGAGTCTGATCTCACAAACAGTTTGGGCAGAAGCTAGCAGTATATCTCTTGCTACAGTCCTTGCGTTTTTATTACTATCGCAATGGAATCCACGGGCTGTTCATTATCGCATTGGCGATTATGCTAATCCTACAAATCTGCCAAGCAATGATGAAGATGGACGTGGTCCTGAAGGAGGTGGTGGATATGGTGGTTTCGCTGCTGCTCGCAGGAGCGATCGTATGTCCTGGATGATGATTGGTGTCGCTATCCGACTGGCCCAGGACATGAATTTATTCTCTAAATGGCGAGAAATATGTCTGGCCTGCTTTTACTCCGACATTACACTTGCTGTGCGATTAGGCCGACCATCGATGCTATCGTATTCGTTCCAAGAAACTCCATCGCTAACGTTCTCACATCTTGACAATGCGAAGCTGGATATATTGAGAATTCTGTCATTTGCTCATCAGAGTCTATATTCGTCCCCAGGCTCCATGCACAAGATCCTGAACTCCCAGAACTACCTGCCCCTGCTCAAATATTTCAGGTCGAAATTGTTGGCATGGAATACAAAATATCAGCTGCTGTTTAAAGATGATGGCCTCGAAAGTCAATGTTTACTGATGGAATTCCATTATGCGGAGCTGTACATCTACTCGCTGGCACTTTCCCCACTGGGTCATCGTCAAGTTGACGAATCGCTTGCGGAAATTTACATTCTCTTTGCAACTCAAGCCGCCCAGCAGTGTATATACGTAATGCAACGCGTGCATCAAATGGGACTCTTAAGATGGGCGCCAATTCAGTGGTTTGTCCGGGCGGTTCATGCGGCAATCTTTCTGGCGAAAGTTTTGGCCCTCGAACGGGACCCTCCACAAGATCGGCAACAAGATCTGCTCTCTGCTATACAAGGACTCGCTACTACAATGGAAGAGTCATCACCGGATGATTTGCACCTTGCCGGTAAATATGCTGCTGCACTAGTGCGTTTGTGTAATCAGATCGAGAAAGAGATTCAGAAGAACCACGCGGAACACATGCAGGTCATTCAAGCCGCTC
The DNA here is from genome assembly GCA_003705905.2 of Lipomyces sp. NRRL Y-11553. Classification (NCBI taxonomy): domain Eukaryota; kingdom Fungi; phylum Ascomycota; class Lipomycetes; order Lipomycetales; family Lipomycetaceae; genus Lipomyces; species Lipomyces sp. NRRL Y-11553. The sequence goes on along the minus strand of PPJW02000051.1, from coordinate 112,804 downwards.
ACCAACGGTTGGACCGGCAGCAATCAGCAGATGGTTCCACGTCGTCGCATTCAGCGAATATTGACGGTGAATCCATCCCAGCGCATACCGGTGTTGTCTCCGACACAGCCGCACCTGTACAAGCAGGAATGGATGCAGGTATTTTTGATTCGGCTTTCGGTGGGACCGCTATGGCCTACAACGACAGCATGAAATGGTTCGTTGGCGCTTACGGCCTCTCATTTGATGGAAATTATGCGATAGAGCCAGAATGGCTATCGCCCTATGAGCAAATGATTGCTGATACTACGACCGGGACTAGCGCAGAGTCTGCAAATCATTTTGAAATGGTCAGTGCCGACGAGTACCGTTTTAACGGACCGTCTGAGCATGTGGCTCCGGATGAGGCATCAAGTATGCAAATATATGCCAACAATGAAGAAGTGATGCCACAGGCTAGCGGTTCGCCTAACTTCAGCAAGAACACCTACAGTATTTCGTTTGATCCGAAACCAGCGGTCTCTAACCGTGACAACGTTCCACCGCATTATGTATCTCAGTCCGAGAGTAACGGCTTGCTTCGGCAGCCACTTCAAGCGCAGTCGTCAACGGAGCCGCACACATGGCAGCCTGAGCGGTCTATGGACGCCAAACCGGAACCGGATAATAAGATCAGCATGATTCATGTTCTCACGTCGCCTCCGGGTCCGCCTATTAGCGGCCAGAGTGGTGCGCAACAAGATGGCATCGCACAGAACGGAATGGTGCCAACAGCACATCGTGACGTAATGGAGCCACAGGCCATATCACGCAGTTTGCCGGTTCCTCTTTATTATGAACAGAGGCCCTATGGTCCGTGGCTGCCTCACTCGGAAGCCGAGCAGCAAAAGTGAACCATGGAGGCAATCGGTGGCGGGTCGGTCGATGGTAGTTTGGAGACATGGTTGAATAGGTGGTAGGAATGCTGATGATTATGAATATGGCGTAATGCTATTTTGTATACTATTGGTCACTATTTGGTTTTGGTCAGTAACTGTGGAGTTAGATATGGAGGAATTTTAATTTCTATAAAGTATCGGGTTTATTAAATTTTTAAATTTTTTATTATGAATATAATAGAGTATATTCACAGGATTTATTTTGCTGCAAAGGATTTATGATTTGGTACTCTTTTTTGATCTTCGATATGCCAAGGCGCGCATCAGTCGCACCCTGATCGGCGATTTGACGCGCTCTGCTTATCGGATAAGGTGCGGCTGCAACAAAGCGTCCAAGAAGGTTTCAATTTATTTCGAAGCTGGCAAATGATCGCATGCCTCTGATCGCTTTATATCCGGTAGCATCACCATATTACTGATTACAGAACATAGTCGAGCCAACTTCTGATCAAATGAGGGCCAGCAAAATATTTTGATTGCAGTCTCCAGGTGATAAGGTAATGAATGGGTCCAGGATTAAAGGGGGAGGGGTGCATGCTTGGAAGCGTAGGGGCTGATTTCTACTACAGTGCGCAACCTAGAACATTATGCAAATATTGGGATACTACAAATGAATTCAATATTGGCAATTTTATTCCGGCAACGTAATGGCGGGAGTGGAGCGTCATTGAAGTCAAACATTTTAGAGCACACGGACGAGAAGGCGACCTTTGCCGCTCTTGACGACAACGTCACTGTTACTAATCATGAGACGCCGAAGAAGACGGATAGACAGGATTCTGAATCTGTTTTAACTGTGTTTCGTGCGCGGCCGAGCACGAACCGACGGGTGTCAACGATGGAAAAGGGAGGTCTTATCATAGAATCACGAGCAAAACAAGATACTTCGGCAGTCCGCGAAGTAAATGGCACCATGGCTGCGGCGGGACCGTTTACTCGCCTTCTCCAGCATAAAGATAAGGGCCCATCAAGTCAACCGAAAGAGCATAGGATGGGGAAGAAGATTTCGATAAGAATATATCGAGTCACCGACGGTATGTTGTTTGAAGAGACCCTTCTAATGATCAAGTAACTCATTGATTATAGAATATATCCCCAAATGCCAAAATTTGGTCGACCGTGTATTTATAAACGATTCCCTATGCCAATACCTGCGGGGTCTCACAATTGCAGACAGAAAGTCGTCCGCAATAACGAAAAGATATTACAAGATGTCGAGGCAGCTTGATATGCGTCGGGCGGCTGTAAAAGGGGACATATCCCTTCGGGCTGCCCTAGTCTCGTCCGACATAGTAGCGGGGACTTTTGCACCTCTAGAGGTTTTAAAAGAAGCCGAAGCATGTGCTGGATTTGCTCTGTGGCGGCTTTCGCCTCAGTCTGCATATTCGTGGCGGCTGTTTTTGTTCGACTTGAGAACAGCACGAAGACGATTGGTAGCGACGCTAGATGAGATATACTGTGCATTAAAAACCGGAAATTTCTATTACTCGGAATATCACATTCCTGGCGGAGTTGTCGACGAGAATCGGTACACGTCTTATATGCGTTCTAGGGAGAAGATAGTGAGAAGAGTGCTAAATGGGCGGCGATATTTGACGATAAAGAACCTGGGAGTTTTAGAGGAATTCAGAAATGTGGGTATCGGGTCCGAACTTTTACAATACGGCTTGGATATGGTAAGTACATGATGATATAGTCCTCAATTCGATTTTGAGGTTGTTTTACTGAACAAGCGATGATATTAGGCGGATACTCAAAACCTCCCAATCTACATCGAGACGAGTTCTCTGAAATTCGTGAAATTTTGTGAGAAATTTCAGTTTAAGTTAGTACACGAATTGCGTTTACTTGATATCCAACAAAGCGTCTTTAACATTCGCAATCGGGAGATGCGGAGTAAACCAGATACGGAAGCTGGCCCATCTAGTAAAGAATCCGAAGAAAAATTTTGCCAGGATTCCCCGCCTACAAGAACGACCTGCGCTGTGTATTGCCTGATCAGAGAACCGGCAGTTAAAAAACTAACGCCGTTACCAGTTTTACAATCCAGTCGTGTCCGTGAGCCGAGTGATGCAAAGATAGAGAAATGCTAAGTGAGAAAAAGGGTGAATTTGGTGTGTGATCGCCGAAAAGGAAGCAAATGACGCGATTAAGCTGCTGCCTAGTTCGTTAGCTTGATAGTTCCAGCGGGGACTTCCCAGGTTGAAGTGCTTGTCGCGGACGCTGTGATTTGACAAAAGTTTACTTAATGCTGTGGGCAAGCATAAGCAAGTAGGGAGGGCAGAGACTAGCTCTGTGATCGTCCAAGAAAGTCAGCGACTGTACATTAGCAATAGTTCATATTCTGATAATATACAATTCCTAACATGCCAAATATAATATTATACAATTATAGCTACTTTCTGTCCTCCACCTTATCGTACGACAGCGGAATCAGTTTCCTTCGTTTAGACTCTGTACCTTCGTCATCTTCATCAACGAATGCCTTTTTCTCTGGTTTCGTGGCAACAGCTTCAGTCTTCTTGCCGCCCAACGAAACCTTGAATCCCATTCCTGCTCCCGTGGGCCGACTGATGCCAATAGAAATAGGTTTGCTATTAACAGCTGCCTTGGGAGCCTCCTCTTTCTTGAACGCCATTCGAATAGGACCAGCGTCTCGCCTAAGCTCCTCCTTCTTCGTCTCCGCGGTCGACAGTCTAGACGGTGAAGCTTCTCGTTTACCCTGTAAGTTGAACTCAGCCGCTTGTTGCTGCAGAAATGAATCTGCCATAGCTGCCGCATCAAGCTGTTTCCCTGACTCTGGCTGGCTCGCCCGTTCAATAGCCGCATCACGCTCGTCAGCGTCAACTTCGCGGCTTCTAAATACTGCCCTGTTACGCAGCCACGTCGATCTGTCACGGTAGTATTCTTCGGACCGTCGCTGTTCTTCTATCTCGTCATCCCACTCGGCAAGCAGCTTAAGCATTGCCTCCCTACGACGCGTATACTGCTTTTCGTCATCTTCCGCACGATGCATCTCTCGCTCAGCATTAGATATACGTGCCCGCTCTTCTCGGAGATATCGTCTTTCTCGTTCTATAAATTTAGCTTCTAACTCATCCTCCCTCTTGTCCCGCCGCCGTTCTTCTAAAGCATCATCCGACAGTGTCTCCGCATCAGGACCAAGTCCTGTTAGGTCCTCTTCCTCTCGCGTCGATCCTTTACTGAACGTTAAATGATCAGCACCATATCCAGCCGACTTTTCTCTCATCTTGGCTGGCATACTGGGAGGCGCTGGCGACTCGCTAGCAGCATCGCTCCGTCGTTTTTCAGTCTGTATCCGCTCCAATCGTTGTCGTTCTAATTCTTCTTCGCGCTTGATACGCTCGCGTTCTCTCTGATTCGCCCGGTCTCTAAACGCCGCAATTTCCTTCATGACAACAGCGCGTTGTTCCGGAGGCAGGTCCGTAAGATCATCATCCCCTCCAGCTGCAACACGAGGCGCATCCCGATCTTCACCATCTTGTTCATTTTCGTCAACCGCATTCTCCCGTTCTTCAGATCGCTTGACAGGATCCTTCCAGACTTCGAGACAGTCGCTGACTGCTTTTCGGGTGGCATTTAGCGTCTCAGTTTGATTCTCTGTATTCTGCTGCTCTAGAAGACTACTCGTCTTATCACTGCATTTAATCTAAGTTTGTACGCGTTAGCTGCATTTCTCACAAGCAAATTCAAAGTAAGCTCCTACAATTAGCTTGGCCTCTTTCCGATCAGCCTGTGACTCGTCTTCGACCTCTTCACCTTCCTCAATCTCAACAACAGGGATTTCCATATCGCTTAGTACCTCAATGGCGATACCCAGAGTCTCTGAGTCCTCATACTCTGCCAAAGCGATCTCTTTAGGTTTCCCGAGAGCGTCTTTGATTCTCACCCAGCCTACCAAAGGACCTGCTGCCTTTAACAGCCGGCCTAACCAAAAGTCATCTAGTTCCGCAGGAATCGAGCCTATGAAGATCGTGCGAAGTTGCTCGTCAACAGTTGACGGCCGTAAACTTGAGTCAGTCAAAAAAGATGATTTCACTGGGACAACGGGCTGGGCGTCTGATGGCTGTGATGCCTCGCTCGTGGCATTTGGGACCGGTGCTGATCCTGGCATTGGCCGTGATAGGCCCTCTGGACCTGGCATCGGCATTGATACATTTGGCATTGCAGCATTAGGATTAAGGACTGGAGGAACTGGGAATGGAAAGCCCCCTGGTGGTGTATATGGCGGAATGTTGAAGGATCCTGGCAGCCCGCCGGCGGGCATAGGCATTCCTGGAGGTTGTAATCCAGGCGGCGGTTGCGATGCAGCGACTTGCGGAATTGGATAAGGCATGCTACTACTTGGTGCTGATCCTGGTGGTGGTGCGTCGTATCGCGCTAAGCAGCCAAACCATCAGTTTCGAAGTTAATGAAAAGGGGAGGTAATACAAGACGTACCTGAGGGGTATTGAAATTGCGACATAATTTCACAAGTAAATACGAACAGCGGAAACTCGAAGTTTCTGGTGAGAAGTTTGAAATTTCGTTTGTGAGATCCCAAATTGCAGGCACGAGAGCCAAGCCTCGAATTCGACCCTAAACCTTAGTTATGAAATGTACATGCACTTACATCCATAACCATGTTACGACTTGGTAGTTAGTCCCAGTATTCTAGAGGGAATTTCTCCACGAAATTTATGTACAATAATATACGCGAGGATCTAGATCCCGACATTATTGTTAACGAAGCACCGACATGTCCTTGGTACAATCTTTTGCCAGAAGACTGCGTAGTAGCAAATTTTCCCCGTTACGGGTACAGTTTACTCCATCCCGAGGTCTATTCAGTTCTGGGTTCCGGCTGTCGGAATCACAGTTAAGCGGTTCAGTTCCGAGAGAGAGAACTGATGCGGGCCAATTTCTGCGAGACAGTATTCAGGACGGTGAAGCACAATCAGAGCTAATCGACGAACCGACAGAGAACCTGGAGCAAGGAGACGCAGAAGCCGCCAAGTCTGGTCAAGCCACGGTTCATCGATATATTACTTTGGGCTCCATGCCTCGAGTAGGTCCTTATGCCGGGAGAACATTTGAAGTTGCTAGCCCAGAACTACTACCACTTCAGTTAATGAGGTTACGACGTCTGACGACGGCCAATAAGGTTGACGCTCAGACTGTCCTGTACAAAGCGTTTGAGAAGCCTAATCACAGAAGGAAACGACTAAGAATCCAACGAACAAAGAAGCTATTCGATAAGAGCTACGGTCATATGGTTAATAAGATGAAGAAATACTGGAAAATGGGATATTAGGTGCAACGACACGATACTTTTGAGGTTGATAGATTGTGTACTGTAGTATATATAAAAAGGCGTCATTGAGGAGAATTTTTATGAGTTCTTGTCCGACTTGTAAGTTGTGATAAATGTATAGTTATAGAAAGGCGAGAAGTTGCCAATTTGTACCACTTGAGACTATAACTACATGTATTAAGTGCGTTCTCGAGCGAGTATTAGTCTAATTCATATACTTCTATTCTACATATTGCTCTCCCTGTATGTCTAGTCAATCAATCTTCAGCATCAACCCACTGTGCACTGGACATTTGTTGTAGGCGACTCAATGCTCGAGCAAACGCGAAAACCTCCTCATCACCTGTGAACAAGGTCAAGTTTTTCAATGAGTCATGGTTAACTCCCATCTCGCCGACCATATCGAGCATGTCTCGGTCCATCTCATTTGGCGCTGCTCCCAAATCATGCCTGTCGTCCACCAAAATCTCAGAGAATGGGACCGCAGATGTAGCTACCAGTTTTCCATGGCTTTCATAAACGGCATCCAGAAATGTAATAAATCTTCTGGCTCGGTCTTTGTTCTGAATGGTTAACGTCGGAATGTCAGTAACCACAAATGCCCGGTAATTCCTTGCAAGCTCGAGATAATCAGCAGCACTCATAGGCCTTCCACACAATTCTTCAAACGTAAATTGCGCAACTTTTCCGGATGCTTTCGGAACACGAAGCTCGCGACCCCAGATTGTGTGTGTGGCCGTGTGGGGTGGATCGCGAGGATTGGCGAAGTAGTCGAACCACAAGTTAGCGTGCTCCTTGGCATTCTTATCTAAAGGTGAGTGATAGACGTTCTTTAATGGTCGCTCAATTCTTCGGTAGTCCGTGGGCGAGTCAAGGCAGATAACATGTAAGCGTTCCTTTATCAACTCGATACATGGAATGAAAGATTGCCTCTGAATTCCGTTCTTGTAGAGATCATCAGGTGCACGATTTGATGTGATAACAAATATCACGCCATGGTGCACAAGGGCCTCGAATAGACGCCGAAGAAGCATCGCGTCGGCAACGTCAACTACTTGAAACTCATCGAAACACAATATGCGAGCCTCATCGGCCAGTGCCGCTGCCAACATTGGAATTGAGTCAAAGTCGGAACCATGCTGTACCTTCAATGCGTGCGCCCGCTTGTGAACGTTTTGCATGAAGGCATGAAAGTGAATACGCCGCTTTGAAAGAACCGATGTTGGAATTGTGCTGTAGAACATGTCCATGAGCATGGTCTTGCCACAGCCGACATCACCATACAGATAAATTCCCTTGGGAACGTCATCGAGCGAGATCCTACGATGGAAATGTGGTGTATGTCTTGACAACAACCCCAATATACCTTTCTTCGGCTTCAAGTCGTCTATACTAGGGTATTCAATAGGTGGCGGGTGATAGCTCTTGATAGCCTCGTGTAGGTCGACAAGCAATGATACGACGCTGCGTTGAAAAGAGTCGTCTCGTATCTGTCCGCTGGATACAAGATAATCATATTGCTCCAAAGGTGCTAAAAATCACAGATTAGTCTCTGCCGAAAAACAAGAAAACAAGAATGCGCGTGGTACGTACTTCTTTCCACAATCTCCTTCTCCTTGAGTCCAACATTTGTAGAGAGCAAACGTTGCATAACCGGCTTGTTGCCGCCAAATATAAAACCACGGTTCGAAACGCAGGTAGATATTCTTCCACGCAAGCGTCTATCATTAGCCACGACGAGATACGACCGAACCGTCGGCACCATTCGCACTGGACTAGGAACCGGGCGAATAGAGCGGGACAACAGTCCTCGACAAATAGATCGTGCTAAACCTTCGCTCCGGCTACTGGCCATCATTATACCTTCATCAAACCACACTATGCGCCTTCTATCTTCATAAAATCATATGGAGCGGTGGTCAGGATATTTCGGGAACAAACTGCCGACAAGAAATTTCCCCGTGCGGCTTAAAAATGTGAAAGCACGGGTCCAAGGATGTGGTTTAGGTTATTGGTTGGATTCCGGACGATTGAAATTAGTCTGCAGCACATCAGGCAACAAAAGTTGTATGTGGCATATAAAATGCAGGACTGTTTGAAATGTATGAGGTTCGAGACTGAGACTCATGGGAATCTACACGGTGGTGTTGGCTTGTTTGGCCATTTATATTTAGCCGACGGTTTACTAAGCGTACCTCTGCATATCTCTGCAGTAGCCCTGCATTTGGAAGCTGTTACATTCCCTCACGGATCGACGGTGTTCGTGATGGGATCCGTAATAACCTTCTCGTGTAGGCGTAATTGTCAATCAATAAATAATTAGTTAGTTTGCTGTTAACACCAAAGATGGGACGAAAAAGGGGGTGGGTTAGGGCTGCGGCCTGGGGTAGTTCGCTTCGAGAATGCTTCTTCGATGACGAGCGATCGCTAACGTCAGTCGTGGTGGGCATGTGAATTCCGCTAATGCCCGTCATCTGAGTGGCCCGCATCCAGCCTATCCCCCCCGGATCACCTTTCCCACTTTTTGGCTATCTTCTTCCGCTTACCAAATAGTCTGCGACAGCATTATCGCTCTACGTACCTGTAATGGCGGACGAGTCGAGCCAAGAGGAGTCGTCTTCGAACCAGAATCAGACGGGAAAGCATCATGTCAGCTACCGTCGGGCTCGAGCATCTCGCGCTTGTGAGGTGTATGTCGCGCGTTTTTTTCTCCTGTTATTTGCAGAATGCATTGGGGCTAATATTCTATTGCTCTTATAGGTGCCACTCACGAAAAGTATGGTCTTGTAGTGACATAGTCCACTGGTGAAGTGTCAGCATTAAAACAGTAATTTTATAGGTTCGATGCGACGTTACTAATCGCATGCCCTGCACTGTAAGTTTCCTTTCTCTAATTGTTAGGGAGCATCGAACACTGATCATTGCTAGAACTGTGTAGCGTTTGGCTGTGAATGCAAGTATGAGCACTTTCACCTTAGTTGATGCTTACGAATTACTCACCGAATCGACCCATAGAATCCCAGATGCCCGACGACGGAAGATGTCAGACAAAAGGTTAGTCGCATCAAGAGCTGATGATTGCGTTCTTCGATGTCCTGACGTATTTTGGACTAGATCTAAAAGAAAGACATCGGATCTGGACACAGAAATGCGAACGTCGCCAATGACTCCTGCGAAGGCAGACTCCAAGCACGATAACGATGCTTTGCCTGACTCCAGCAGTCGCGGTGACTACAATGATTTCGGTGAAGAGGGAGATAGTCAGTCAGGAGAGGACGGTGACGATGAAGATGACGATGAAGCACACAGTCAGGACGACAGCAGACCTCGGAAGAACAGAAAAACGGACGCAAGCAGTGAGCCGGAACAAAATAAGTCGCCTTCGATGGGGGTAACCAGTGGCGGTCTTGCCGCTGCTACTTCAGGTTTGCCTAACCCGCCAATGACGGACTCAGCCGAAGCTTTCGTCCGGATGCTGTCGAATACAGCTGTCGGCAATAATAATCCAGTCCGAAGATCTGGTAGAGTTGCTTATTTAGGATCGTCGTCAAATGTGAGTCTGCTCGTTCAGTCCAAAGCTGGCGATACCGAAGTCTGTCACTATCCTTTGCCAGACGAGCTAAGGGTGGGGTCCGCGCGTTTAAATGAGTTAGATCCGGAAGAGATTGAAATGCTGAATCGGCGTGGGGCGTTTTTGCTGCCGCCCAGAGATATTTGTGACGAATTGGTTAACTGCTTCTTCACTACGATTCACCCCATCGTACCCATGATCAACCGGACTCAGTTCATGCGACGGTATAATGACCCCCAAAACCCGCCATCTCTCTTGTTATTGCAATCGATTTTACTTGCTGGTACTCGTGTTTGTCGCAACCCGGCCCTGATGGATCAGAATGGCTCCGCGGACATGGCTAGTTTAACTCTTTACAAGAGGGCCAAGGCTCTCTACGACGCAAACTACGAGGATGATCGAATATCAATCGTCCAGTCCTTGGTGTTGCTTGGATGGTGGTGGGAAGGCCCTGAGGACGTGACGAAGAACGTGTTCTATTGGACCAGGGTAGCTCTTTCAGTCGCCCAAGGCTTTGGGATTCATAGGAGGTAAATAATTCTGGCTTACAGAGTACAACATCAATTAATGGAGTTCTAGCGTTGAGCACTCGCAGCTAAGCATTGCCGACAAGCGGTTGTGGAAACGGTTGTGGTGGGTTCTATTCGTAAGTACATCTGCACGTGTCGTGTTGCAGGACTTCAATGTTTAACTCCTCATTTTAGAGTCGTGACCGGAATGTGGCTATAGCATTGGGCCGTCCAGTACTGATTAATACCGAAGACACTGATGTCCCTATGCTTGTCGAGGAAGACTTCATCGAAGAGGAGGGACCAGGTCCTTACAAATATCCGCCCAATAGACTTCATGTTCAGTACTTCATCCAGTCACTCAAGCTATCAGAAATTATGGGTCTAGTTCTCCGCCAGCAGTTTTCGGTCGCTTCAGAAAACTCACGAATTGCGAATCGTGGCCCAGATATTACGCATTCTGACATGGCGTTAGGTGCTTGGATGAATAACTTGCCCGCCGAACTTCGGTACAATATTAGAGACCGTTCCAAACATAACTTTTTCATCGCTCTGCTACATTTACAGTACTATACGATCCTATGCTTGCTTCATCGAACCAACATGTCACAAAGCAAGCTCCAACTTGGCCAAGTGGGAAGCAGCTATCTTACTTCATATCCGTCGCGCGGCATTGCGTTTCAAGCCGCTCATATGATTGCGAAAATCATCGAAAATATGGCAGCAGCAGATGAACTTCGAAACGTGGCGGCTTTTACGGTGTACACTTTGTTCTCAGCGATGATTATGTTCGTCTATCAGACAAAATCGCCATCGCCGCAAGTCGTGGAAAGCGCACAGCGAGCAATGAAAGTTTGCATGGATGCCTTGCAAGAAGTTGGCAAGTCGTGGATGGTTGGCCGCATGATCTTGCGATTGTTTGAAAAGATAAATGAAAATAAACAAATGAAGGATCGCATTTTCAGGGCCGTGCATCCTCGGCCGCATCATGGACAACGCTCAGGACCATCAACGTCAGACATTCAGGTCGCCTCGGAACGGCCGACGCTCGGGGCGTCACAACCGAGCTACCCGTCAAACACCTCACAGCCACTTTCTCCTAGCGCAGGCAAGAGACCGAGCGTTGACATTCCGCTTGCTCCTGCAGTTGTGCCGCCAGCGACTTGCGAACATACGTCATCGTTGCCATCAACTCCTGGCATTTCACCGACCAACACTTCACAGCAATCGCATCCTGGACCTCTGCGTCAGCCTGTGCCTGCCCCAGCGCAGTCATCAGCGCCTGTCGTGAATAGTATGGCGGCGCCGCCACCGCCTAGTCGAGCCGGAAGCAATTCTGGTTCGTACTTTCTTTTTCATGCACAGAGGCCAACTGCTCCGCCGACGCCCTCGTCATTCCAGGCAAGCTTCTCAGTACCAGGGACGCCGCCTGATTTTTACTTTGTTACGCATTCACCTCCAATTTCGCAATCGTTCTTTGAAAACTTCCAACCGTCGCAATTATTTCCTGAAAATCATGCAAATACACTTCAAGTACAAGAGCAACGTCTGCAGTCGAATGCGCAACAGGGACTTCCTGCGGGTCAGCTCCCAATGAAGTCAAGCGGGCAAGAAAATTGGCAGAGCACGGCTGTTCCGAAACCGGAACCACCCACAGACGTGGTGGCTCCGATATGGCCATCACAGGTTGCGAATGGACTTCCAGACTTTTTTTCAGACGTAGACTTCGATCAAAGCACTCCCGAGGACAGCAACCTCAGCAGCTCGGGTTCAGCGACCGGTGGCAACAAGGGCGCCGCAGCAGATTCTCAAGAGAAAGGGGGTCCTTACGGAAACGTTCAAGTTGCATATTCTGGATCTGCACCGAATTCGCTGAATATCGGTGACTGGTATAATTTTCTTGTTACAAACGGTGCAAGTGAAGGCTTCAGCGATGAAATGGCTGGGCTGGCACAGTCGAGTGGTGGTCTTCCACTACCGTTATAATGATAATTATAAAATAATTTCAATGTATGATTAGGTGCGAACTAAGCTGATAGTTGTATCATTGGTGTATATTACAATGGTGTTCTGTGAAATTTTGTTGAGTTTTCTTTCTTTGTTGGCTAATTTTGCGATGTCAGCAAATGGCGACTTGGTGGCAGGCTTATTACCGTAACTGTCAGGGGAGTAGCGTTATTGGTATCATCCATATATCTCTAAACGAATTGCAAGTAATCACTCTTTATACCAAATAGTTAAAGTGCGTTGCGTCGCGCTCGTGTCACCACACTTTTTTTGCTGCCCGACATGTGCAGTTATAAGTCTCTCAGGAATCTATGTCGTCGATGAGCCGCAGGCACTGCGGCAAACAGCAAGTGGAGAAACGTCAAATTAGGATGACGTCAACTGCATTCGAGATGGCACAAGAAAGATTGTCAGCTTGAATTCCTTAGTAATAAGAATCTTTGCCAGGGTTCGCAATATAGGATCTCGCGGCCGACGAACCGGCACCGTGAGGAGGCACAAGGCAGGAGCGCATGGAAACCACCAAACCATTCTTGATTTATTTCGAGCGACGACGGAATGGTCCCGTAGTGGATATATGCGTCCTGCCGTCTTCCGAACTTGATTATTTGCGATGCTGTTCCCTATGTTCTGTCCGTTTCCCTCCATTCCTGTCGTCCTAAAACAGAGCACCGCGCAACGCTAACTCGAAGCGGTTGGGCACCTCGCTAACCCTGAGTTATGTCCGGCCCTCATATATTCCGCCCAGTATCTCCGATCGCCACCTTCAACTGCCTTCTGCGTAGCCGTGTCGTGTGCTAAAGGAAATCTCTGAACTGTGCATCGTTTGAAAGACTGCAACAGACTTTGTGTGCCTGCACATGATACCCAGCTGCGCATAATGGTCAACTATGGAGTGTCACGGGCGTGCAAGACCTGCAAGGCGAGACGGAAGAAGGTGACCGTTGCTCACTTCTTCGAGCCGCACCAGATGCTGACTTCTTGATTTAGTGCGATGAAGGACGACCTGTGAGTTGAGAGTGAAAACGCGATTCTCTCCAAAACCTAACCCGAGTATGATTTAGTCTTGCAATAGATGCATCAAAGCGCAGCGGGCCTGCCGCGGTTATGACGACGAGACGCACCTCGTCTTCCGCCAGGTTACCTATAATAACCGGGTTGATTCATCCCTCCTCCAGAGATCAGACGTACGGCACCAGTATGCTCTACAGCGGCAAACAGTCATGGCCCCATGCTCTGACACTGAGCTTGAAATCCGTGCCGTGGAAGCCTTCTTCCACGATTACTGCCTTGACCCAGAGAACCGGCAATTTTCAAGGGGATTCCTCGCAGGTCTTAAAACTTTAATATCTCAAGCAAAGCCGGACTCTACCGTCTTGCAGGCCACCAAAGTTGTAGGGTTCGCAAATCTAGGTACCCGGCTTGGCCTGCCTCATCTGGTAGAGAAGGCAAGAGTGATGTATTCTGAGATGCTACGCTCTTTCCAACTGATGATCGCGCATGCCTCAAAATTAAATACTGCGGAATTGCTGATGACAGCAGTGTTACTGGGTTTGTATGAGGTTAGCACTGATCCAAAGGCATTATGCTACTAAACGGCTAAGCTGCAGGCAGATAATCACCGCAACAGAAGACCATCCTTCGAATCACAGTTCCCATTCGAGTGGAATATATGCTATTTTAGCCACGGAATGTTCCCCATTAGGTCTCCTCCGGATGTCTTGCGAATTTCAAATATCCAATCCGCTCCACATAAGCATACCGCAAAGGGTGCGTTTCGCATACTCACTCCTTGAACATGGTCGATGGCTTACCTCTATTCCATAACAGGTCCCGGGAATTCTCCATACTGCAGCACTTTCGCCTTCAGTTCGCAGTTTGGATGCTCTGCTCATCGACTCCTTTCCGCTCCTTCGCACTGCAGAGTCAATGTTTTCGAGCCCTTCGACCCTGGTAGAGGGTCTACACAAGCTCCTCCACGACACACGAGCAATGAATGAGGGATTTGCGAAATGGGAAACGAGCCAGCCTCCTGAGTGGAGGCCAAGAACAATATGCCATCGAAATAGTATGCCTAAGAGAAATTTAAGCTGGGTTTCAGGCCGTGTCGATGAATATTTGGACCGTGAGTGACTACTATAATCTTGCGCTATGGTCATGTGTTGAGAATATAGTCTATGTCGCCGCGGTATGGAATGCATATCGGAAGAACCGCCTCTTTATCCTCAACAATATAGTCCGCTGTTTAAAACGGCTAGAGCACGGCCGAAGTTACCATGAAGAAATGCTCCAAGTCGACGAACTTATCAGTGATCAGCTGGCAGCTATTCCGTTCCACCTTACGGCGAACGTGAGGAGTTTTGCACAACAGCTGAATGACAACCAAGACCCAATCATAGTTCGTGGGCGGTCGATTGGAGGCTTGCTCATCATGCACCCGCTCTATGTAACATCACACTTGTCCGTCGTGAATCCTCGGATCCAAGCGCAGGTGAAAGATTGCCTCGCATGGATTGGTACAAACATGGGAATTGGTGAAGCTAAGATGCTGTCGATTGTAAGAAAACCTAAAGTCAGAGACTATCACAACCCAGAGGAGCTAATGTTTAGTATAGGCACAACAGACTTTCCCGAATAAGTCCGTCGCCAATGGATACACACTTATTTGGGCCGGAATGTTATTCACAGATTCAGACGAAGACTAGTCTCCTTTATGGCTGTAGAAACATTCCAACAGACAAGATAATATGGCCATTTAGAAAAGAGATGTCATATTCTCTACAATAATTGCTTCGGATGCTTCCGAGAAACTACAATTGTTGCCCTTAGGCAATGCGAACATGGTGCCTTGCCCCACCTTTCCCATCTCTATATTCATCCAATGCTGAATTGACTTTGGCAGCATCCAAGCCGTCGATGACCTTATACTTCATAGGCTTTATTGTCCCATTTCCAATCCAGATTGGTAGTTGTTTCCAGAACGCTTGTCCGAACTCGGGAATACCATGAGAGAAGCCTTGGATACGCTTAGATTCTACTCCTCCTTTCTTCGCTGCAAGCACTGTCTCGTCGGCCTGGCCAATCACATTGGCAACGAAATTGCCTTTCTTAGAGTTGGACAGGAGGGATACTCCGAGGCTGTGATTGCCGAGGTTAAACGTGTCATATACATAGACCAGGTCGTCCCCTACGATATCGCGGACCTGCTCTTCGATATTGGTGTCTGTGCGAGAAATGACATGCGTAGCTCCAAGGCTCTTCAGCTCGGCCGCGCTCGAAGGCGATGCAGTGGCAACGATGGTGCCGATTCCAGCTATACGGGCGAGTTGGATAGCGAGCTTTCCAGTATTGGAGCCACCGCCAATGATAGCGAGTTTCTGAGAAGCATAGTCGAAATTGGCGCTCTCAGGCGAACCGGGAAATGGGATTCCAAGACCTTGCACTGTGAATAGCGCCATTGCAGAGGTCATTGCATTGATCGGGTACAATGCAGCTTCTTCGTCGGCTATGCCTGCTGGGACTTCAGCAGCGTACACTCCGTTGATAACCGTGTACTCTTGGAGACTACCGCCGCGGGGGTTCTGAAACAGTACTTGAGAGAAGACATGAGTGCCGACGGGGAAAGTGGCATTTACGCCGGTTCCCACAACCTCCCCGACGAGATCACCCCCGATAACTGCTGGGAGCCTGGAACCGATGTTGAAGAGGTTCTTGTCACGGAGCTTTTGATCAAGTGGTGCGACTGTGAAACCATTAGAATACGAAGTAGTTTTGGGTGGAAAGGGAAATTTTGGTACTCACAGCCAGCTGCGGTGAGCTTAATTAAGAGCTCATCTGCTTGCAAGTCGGCAGAAACAGGGACAGGTAGGGTGATTCTTGTCAGAGGCTTTTCAATCTCTGTGATTGCAAGAGCGATTTGAGTGGCCATTTTGAGGTTCGAACTGTGTCTCTTGACCTCAGGAATAGGACGCTTAAAGAGGCGTATAGATTCTCGAAGATGCTTGGCAATATTCGTGGAAGACGGAAGTATCGACCGGACTAATGAGGGATGCTTCTCTCATATATATACCTTAGTTTGTCATCCATGATATGAGCTTTAGATATGGAACACGGAGATACTACACGGAATTTGACAAATCCGGGGCATTCTTTGCCTCGTACACATAGGCATCTTCCAATGAGCGGTTTTGTAACGAATAGAACGATTGGCCTGCAACAAGGCGGAAAGAGAAAGGCATAAAAGTCGTTAAGTTTCGATCGGATGAGTTCTAACGCGCAACGCTAACCTAGAAGAGAAGACTTGCTGAAGTACCCTGACACATAAAAATTGCGTCTAAAACTTCGAGATTGGTTATGGATTGCGGAAAGTAGATTTCGGCCGAGCGTGGCATATGTCCACAAGAATCGGCCGTCGCCGTATTAGGACTTGCGCGCAAGGCTAATCTAATTCAGTATGTCAAGTTCCGAGTACGTAAAGTCCCCAAAATAATAGCTTATCACCCAAACCAAGGAAGTCTGGCTGACAGTAACACTGGAATATTCGTTCCACAGTGATGAGGACTTTACAACGGACTGGCGGTGGGGCTGTCGATGATTTTGCTCTCACTACACAGACACCAGGTGTACTTTTGCAAGAAAAATGCAGTGTTTTAAGAGGCGGCCTTTAGGTTACAAGTCAATGAAGATTTCCGGAGCCAGATCCCCTCATCGCGATGGCAAACGATGTCATAAATGGTCACCGAGAAGTTACAATCACGATCAGATTAGATAAGTTTGATATGAATAAAAAAAAATAGAGCGTGCGCTTCCGGGTGATGGCTATTGCGCACTAGATTAATTACTAAGCCATGGAGATAATTTTTGGTCAATGCATTTTGCAATTCGATTCAAAACCTTTGAAAGTCGTTTTGCGTTTACATAACTGCTTATTCAGACTGTGCGACTCATGGAACTAAAATTTAAGGTACGGTGACGTATTAGTTATCATAAAAACATAGTTGGCGCCTTGGCGGCGCGAAATGTGGCCAATAGACTCTAAACTCTAGGGTAAGCCGCGCTTCGAATTTCACACCCACAGCAGTTCTCGATGACGACATTTCTTCAATAACGTTAGTTATGTACATATGTGCACTCAAATGAACGTTCTTTACAAATACACTTTGCTTGGTAAGCGATATTTTACGGTTGTCGGACAATGGCCTCAAGCGAGTCTACTTCCAGTATGCTGTCTTCTCAGAAAAAAACTTAGATTCTCGATGTTCGACTTTAACGCCGATATTCTTCCACTATCTTCCACGAGTCATTGTAGCTGATAACTTACTGACATGTTTTTCTCTTGGCATAATGACAATTTGTAATCTGTGGCCTGTACATCTCTACCTTTCTGAAGATATATAATACCATGTGCTGGATATCTGACCTCCCCCATTCATCAACCGTCATTCACTCTTCGCACTCAGCAAACAAGACATGTTAGATATTATTCGATCAAGTTTCGGCGGAGAGATAATCCACCTCCTGTCTGGGGGCCGTCTACTGCGGTATCCTGACCAGCAACCCGGGTTTGTCGTGCCTTCGTCCTTTGCAGACCCTGTCAAAGACGATGTCATTCCATTATCAGCCATCAACAATGACAACGAAGCGGCGTTGAAGTTACCCGAGGAGAAACTCGAATCTGGGAGCGACTCTGTCGCCTCCTCAGCAGCATCAACATTGAGCTCTGACTTTGTTGTTGACTGGTACGGAACAGATGACCCGGAGAATCCTCGCAATTGGTCCGACAGAAGAAAACTCTTAATTGTGGCCGAAATCTGCTTTCTTACTTTCTCGGTCTACATAGGATCCGCAATGTATTCACCTGGGCTTGACCAGGTAATGGCAGAGTTTGACGTGAACAACGTCGTAGCACTCCTTCCCCTGGCGGCGTATGTAGCCGCGTATGGAGTTGGGTAAGACTCTTTAGTTTGTGGTGCAAGTAATGAGTTGGCTAATAGATAATAGACCGATGATATTTGCTCCACTTTCCGAAGCGCCCATTATTGGACGGAACTGGATCTACATCCCATCTTTGCTTTTTTTTGTAGTCCTTCAGGTCCCGACGGCATTAGTGAACAACATCGGCGGATTCATTGTAATTCGTACGATCACGGGTCTAGTGGCATCTCCACCTTTGGCCAACGGCGGTGCATCGATAGGCGATGTCATATCTGGCAAAAATTTGTCGTACGGCTTGGCCATGTGGTCTGTCGCGGCTGTGTGCGGCCCAGTCTTTGGTCCATTTCTTGGTAGCGTATTTGCTCAAATTAAAGGCTGGCGCTGGACTTTCTGGGCCCTCTCATGGATTTCTGGCTTTGCGTTTGTCGTGCTTCTTTTCCTTCTTCCCGAGACTTCAGAAGCAACTATCCTTCAGCGTCGAGCTCGGCGGCTCAGAAAATTGACGGGCAACAACAAGTACACGACCAAGGCCGAGCAGGAATATGCTAATATGACTTGGGGCGAGTTTGCCTATGAGTCCTTCGTTCGTCCCTTTATAATCACATTCAGGGAGCCAGGCGTGTTCTTTCTCAATAGCTACACGGCCCTGATTTACGCGGTAATGTATTCCTGGTTCGAGGCCTTCCCACTTGTCTTTGTGGGCGTTCATCATTTCAATCTTATTCAGATGGGTCTATCTTATTTCGGAATCCTCATTGGTGCGGTAGTGGCTGCGGCAGTGTTCGCTCCACCATGTACTATTATATCGCGCCACGACTGCAAAATGGAGCACCTCCAGAAACAATATTCAGAGTCGCGCTTTTCGCCGCTCCAATATTGCCAGTGTCGTTGTTGATGTTTGGGTGGTCTGCGACGGCATCCGTGCATTTTATAGTGCCCATTTTGGCGAGTGGTCTCTTTTTGTTGGGCGGATACACTATATTCCAGGTCGTGTTCAACTATCTCGGAATGTCATACCCACGATTCTTGGCTTCAGTTTTTGCTGGCAACGATTTATTCCGATCTTGCTTCGCGGCGGCATTCCCATTGTTTGCCAAGGCCATGTTTGTTAATCTTGATCGACCGCGGTTTCCAGTTGCCTGGGGCTCCACTCTACTTGCTGGAATTTCGTTGTTAATGGTGCTGATCCCGATTGTCTTGTTGGCGCTGGGACATCGCTTGAGAGCGCGGTCGAAGTATGCGAATTAAGTAGAATGATCGTGACGGGATGCAACATACGGAGTTTAATGATTTGCATTAGAGGTGTATCGGCATAATGGGCAAGAGAATTTGATAATTTGGTAGTTGGTTAATAGACTGATAGACATTTGGATTTGTGGGGTTTGGTAATCGGTTAATAGACTAATAGACGTTGCATTGGTTCTCTATCTACACTGAATAACGTCTAATATTGTTCTATGTGTCATCAGTTGTCCTGTGTACAAACTTGAGACATTCGCGGCCAAGCTTTTGATAATATTATTAACAAATGGACCACATTTGTTCGAACAGTAGCCACCCTGAATTTGTGGACTGTTTCGACCCCGTGCAATTATTTTTGTGTGCCCATATTATTCAGATGCAACCGCTGATGTCCCCATAATTGGTCGCGTGTGCTTTGATCGAGATAATGTTTCTGGGGCTACAAACTCCCAATTAAGCCAAAACAAACAGAGCACGTAAACAACCGCTATCACCGGGTCGGCCGTTTTGTATCCCTTATCGCTATTTGAACGTCAGTGCTGGTCCGATTGAGTATTGGAAAACTCGCAACCTATCTTTTGGAATTTCACCTGGCTTCGAAAGACGTTGCCGATGATGGACCTGGGCTCGACGCCAACAATTACATCATCGCTTAGATGTTTAGCGTCCGCCAAGGCTGTTGGCAGGGTGCAAGCAGATGCGGGCGAAGTCCACAATATCGCCACTCGGTTACCATATGAGTGTCTGCTGCAAGTATTTTCGTATCTGGAACTGGATCATCTTGGGATTTGCGCTCAAGTTTGTCGATCGGTAAGTTGTTATTGGTCGCCACATTGCGTTTCGTTTTGGCCGCGCCTGCCGGGGATTCTTCGTTCACGAACTAACGTAATCTTGTTATTCTTTATATAGTGGAACCTAACTGCATCGGACTACAATCTCTGGCATGATTTAGAGCTGTCTGACGTTCTTCCTCGTCGCCTGCGCGGGTCGACAAAAACTTCGTTTTTGCATTCCCAGCTACAAAAGTGCAGCAGGAAAGTCGTCGTGCAGAACCCGTACTATCTCTCAGATTCTGACATTACGACTCTGATGCTGACGCTGGGTCATGTCACTGTTTGTGGCCAACAGTACAGTTTAGAGAACGACGTCTCGCAAGAATCACCGCTTGAAACGCTAAATATCGAGAATTATTCCCGCCTTGATTGCTGTGCTCTCAGCAGGAGCCTGTCCAACGATGCCTTAACATACAATATCCACACTCTCTCATTTCACGGCACGCATATAAGCTCCTCGGTTGTTGCTGCGATATGCAATTCCCATACTCTCCGAGCCAAGCTCACAAATTTAGACTTAGCATTCTCATCATTGGAAAGCCATGCGGTATATATGATAGCGGACAGCCTAGAAAACTTAGATAGATTGTCGTTATCTGGGAATCTTGCCGTATGCGGCGCTGCGGTGGAATACTTGCTTTTGCGTCTCGGTCATGTTATCACAGACCTGGACTTGCGATTCATCTGGGGTTTGGAAGCGGCATGGCTCGTCGGCTATCTCACCACTTCGACTCGAGGCGTCAAGGTGTTGGACATTCGTGGGTGTGAGCACTTTAGCAAACGGAATATTAGAGATATGCTTGCTGTGTCGCCTAACACGAAAATATTGAATTCCGTGGTTTTGGAGGACGAAAGCGTGGAGGGCTATAGACAGTTTGTCCAGCTACTGGCTTCAGCATCTGTTGTTGGTCACACGGGGGATCTACAACCGAGTTCGGCTATTAAAATCCACAGACCTCGGAAATCTGAACAAATTGGAACTATGATAAAGACTGTCTTTGGCTCTTATGAAAGTAGCTCAAGTTCAGCCTCGGCGGCCAGTGAAGATGCTGAAGATGATTTTGGGATACTCTATTGAATATTTTGTTCATTGATTGGAATTTCTGTACATTATTACCGTATAATATTGGGCCGCGCGATGACGACATCCTTTGCCTGAGGACAGTGTATATTACGTTGTACATTATTTTGTGAGATTGCCTTTGATGAGTAGTACTTTGTATGATCACATGCGACAGGAGTAGTTTGGACTGCATTTTTTGTGCATCTGAAGTGGTTTGAGGGATTGCAGCGAACAAGTTTTGGCTAGAAAACATCCAGAAGCTATATGTTAAGCTACAAACAATCCAGAGAATACGCCTTTAAAATCTCCAATCCACCCATAATATGCAACGCCGAAACCATGATTAACTAGCCAACCAGTCATCTATGATAATGGATCAATGCAATAACTTTGGCATAACCAGCCCTTTGACGACAGCCAATGTATCACCATCCTTAACATTACAAGCCTCGAGTTTCACCCCAAACTCTAAAACCCGGCCACCTTCAACGTGGTATATTCTTAGTCTATCTTTATCATCACTCTTCGAATTATTCTGATTAGATATTTGTAGCTGTTGAGCTGCCTTGTCGAGAACTCGACCAATGACGTAATCTCGTCCAAAATACATTTCAACTCGAGAATTGTGTGAAGAGCCTGGAATATCGCTTTCGACAAAGACATAGACCCGATGAGCTTGTTGCACTTGTGCGTCACCCTTTGCATTCAGCTTCAACGCTGCTATTTCCCTGGCTTTGACGACAACCGATGATTCTGACTTTGGCTTTGATTTGAAAAATGAGGGAACGAACGATGCTGCTCTTTCCGTCGAACCAGTCGAGCCAGCTGATGCGGCGCCGCTCAAAGGAGCGTTACTCTTGGACTGTTGCTTCTGCTTCCACTCCGCAAATTTCGCCAAGGCGGTTTTTTGACTATCCACCACTGGTACTTTCGCCGCGCCAGGGCAAGAATGATTCAAACGATGTTTTAAGCATGTCAAGTGCTTGCAGGTGGGACATTTGGTGGCCGGTGACAGTGGTGTATTAATCATCGTCGCACAGTCGTTCGCGAAACATTTTTGTGGTACTTCAGAACTACCTAGCCGTCGACTCGATGCTGTGGTACCAGACTTGGTGGTGACCCCCGAGGAGCTGGATAGCTTGGATGTCTTGAGCCCCGAACAATTGTGAGAAGAGGGATGGCGATGGTCCAAACAGTACTTCGATTCGCAATCGGCACATCGGAACCTATCTCAGATGAGTTAGATAATCAAATTTAAGAATACGCCACCGTAATCGGCCCGTTGGTTTGGTCACTTACGGTAAGAAATCAAGCTTATGGCATCCAGAGAATGCGCAATGCTCGCCAACGTTAAGAAGCCCTTCGTGGCTAGTGGCGGCCATTTGATAAAGTCGCTTACTGATAATTGTCCAAAAAGTGTAATATCTTCGATGTGGATAGGTCCGCGTTCAACGAGAATATGATGTAGAAATGTAGCTAGTAGATGCTGTGTGCAAAGAACGATGCTATGATCTCTCTCTCTCTATATATATATATATATATATATAGCAAGACAAACGACCAACAACGGGTTACTCAGCAAACATAAGCGCACGATAACAGTAAGATAGGGGTGATGATATTTATGTGCTTACGAACGCCTCGAAGAGGTTTGCTGACCTAACAACATCTTTCCAGGGCTTTCTGGAAAGAAAGAGGTGGGTCGTCCACATACAATGCGGCTTGGGTCAGGGTAAGCAAAGTCGCTTATGAATGCTTTTCAAGATTAAACAAAAAGTAGTGAGATTACATCGAACAAGCCGAACATGAGCACTCACGACGCTCACCTCTACATTAATAGCTCATTCATTTAGATAATCCCGTATCCAGTGCAATCTTTCTCACAAGCGCTCGCTTCATGAACTGTTCCCGAGCCAGTGTTCGCGTATGCTTTAAGAAGATATCTAAAGATATTCTCTCCCGATCCAAGGCTTTACCCAACACATAAATTGCGTCCTCAATAGCCAGATCATCCGCAGTAAGTTCATATAGTTGATTAAACACTACTGACTCGGCGCAAACTACGTCATCGACGTTAACTTCCCCGCGCTGGCTGGCCTCAACAATGGTCTCCTCGGCACGCTTAATCTTGTCTTTCAAAGTCTTTGTATTTCGGTGGCAAGCATCAGATACTCTCGCCAGCTCTGACTGTTCACTTGCAAGACTGGCTTCGGTGCGTCTCAGCATATCGAGAGTGTCCCGTAAACGATCGGTTTGTTGTTGAAGTTTCGGTTGAGTCTCAGTAGCTTTCTTCTGCAGTATAGCAGCGATATCATTTAGTAGCCTTGTCAGTTCAGGGTGAGGAGGTAGTGCAGGGGCCGGTTGATTTGACAGCGATGGCACGGTAGGTGGTGATTCATCGATTATGTCCCGGGGAGGTATCGTCGTCAGTGGTTGTCCAGCCAGCGACGGGAGTGAGTAACCATTTGCCTGGCTATGTGGCACTTGTGGCACTTGTGGAGGATACGCGGTCTGCTGCTGTAAATGTGGTGCAGGAGGAACTGGCGGGGGAACTGGAGGGGTCGGATGTAGCACTTGTTTTACTTGTTGGTGCGGTAGCTGTGGTACGTGAGGAGCAGCCGGCAGTCCAGAAGGAGGTCGCTGATACTGAGGAGAGTATGTTGGTGGCTGTTGTTGGGCTAAATTCAATGCAGTGGGAGCATATGCTGCTGGAGCTTGGGAGTGATTGGGTGCCGGGCTATATGATGGCGCTGCGTTACCGAAAGAAATTAAATTATCATCGTGGGCTGGGGCTTCGGGTGTGACCTGCGGTCTTGGAGAAAATGGGTTTCTATGTTGTGCTGCTGCAGATGGTTGCGGTGAGTAGTGCTGGGGTGGTGGTTGAGACGGTTGCGTTAATGGCCGCGGTAGCTGCTGCTGTTGCGGCGCCTTGCCATACACTGGTGGTTCTTTCCCAAATATATCACCTAATACAGCGCACAATGCTAATAAGTTAGTCTGCGGGTCTGCACCATTCCAGTAAGATATATAAGGATGATACACCCGCCCGTTGGTGTCGACGTGGTTTCCCGGTCGCAGGCTCATAGCAGCTGTGGGAGTTACAAACGCGAATGGAGCGACATATGGGTATTCGTGACTAATCCAAATAGACACAGGAATATTGTAAACCGCCAATCGAAAAGTTGTCGGTAGAGTTCCGTGAAGATTGAGTAGAAGTTCTGACTTGCCGTTCTCGTAGGCTAAACATGATTAAAACCTGTGTAACTTGATGGCTCGTAACGATTGACATACTATAGACACTTGTACGCGGAGCCAAAGATGGATATGATTGTAACGCGCTAGCCACATCTGAATAAGTTCGATTTACATCGCGGTATTCCTGCAACAATACTACTTAGTATCTACCCACGAATCGAATGTTAAACAAAGTCTCACCTGCAATAACACCCGGTGAAGCCACTCAAGCGTCTGTTGAGGTACCGGTCTTGCCATTGTCCGTTCAAGTATGAGGATGCAGACAATAGTCGGATGACTCTCGGGATATCAAAAGCACGCTAGACCGTGACTAAAGATGGACAAGCTATCGCAGACTCTTAAAGGAATGTGCAGTAATATAATATGCGATGACTATCACCAATCAGTGATACGACCTCTGTGAATGTTTTCGTCTTATCGTAAATTATACGGTTTAACCACAGTCAGGAGAATAACTCTATGATAGCCCGTCATTGCTGCACAGCCACGCCTTCATCCATACACCGCCACTCGCCACTTAGAACGGTACGAAACACTCGAGTTTGGTTCGCCGCCAGCGTGCCAGAGACAACGAAGTATATACGCCACAATTATAGCCTTGTTACTTAAACTTTTAATTTTGCATACTATTATATCTATACAACTAGGTGCTATTTACCAGTGAGATCCGACATAAGCGGAGTTAATGACATTGCCATCGCGGAAAATTAAGCTTCCACCTGACGGATCCAGCAACTGTATGTCGCGTGGGTTCACTGCCTGAAGTCACTGCTCATCATTTATATTCTAGACAAGGGGGCTTACTCGGTGGTAGAAGTAAGCAGGTCAATATCCAGCAAACCTAGTATTTCATCAATGAAGAACGCGACAAAAGCGGACAATATAAGCACAAAGAAAACTGCCATGCCTCTGAATTCCTCTGCTTCGATACCCCCAGGTGCAGCATCAAAATCTCCGGCCAACGCGAATCCAGCAGTATGGCCGGACTCACTAAAAGCATATGTTGGTAGATGCTTCGCATCAGTAGGTCCATCACAGCGCGGCGCGATGGAGAAGAACTTAAAGAAGGTTATCACATCTGCCATTGAGGCCGGTAATCTATGGGCTATTGATTGGGACACAAGGGAGCTACCTCTGGACGGGATTAAGGCAGTAGATGATGGAGAAGATAAACTGGAGAAATTGGCAAAGGACAAAACGAATCGAGCGGATACGATGTCAAATGGTAATGCCAACAAAGCTGCGGTGGTGGCCAAGCGAAATATTTCTCCAGCCCTCTCAGCGTCATATAAGTCAACGCCTATCACTTTTACCAAGAGCGACGAACAATATAGTACTACTAACCGACAGGCGTCATCACCAGTTTCGAAAGCTACTAAACGGTCAGCCAAATGGGATCAAAGGAGCGTAGAACTTGAGACTACAGATGACAACTCGAAGCGGAAAAAGTATGTGATTGAACGTGTTGCGTAACGTCACTTTTCACTGACAAGAACACCTTAGGACTTCCAGCTATGCCGAGACATATCAAGGTTCTAATATTGAGAAAGTAAAAAAAGAGAAGCGATTGCGGAGATTCGATTCACCGAGTGGCAATGAGAATACAACAACTCCTGCCACGACTCCTGATTATGTGGGAAGTGCTACGTTTGTGCAGGTTGGTTATCACTGTTGCGCACCTTCTGCGGGCAGAGAATATCTTATAATTGTGACTTCTTAGGATAACGAGCCAGAGAAATTTGTTGGTCGATCAACCCAGTTGGAGAAGAAATATTTGCGGTTAACATCAGCACCAGACCCTGAGACTGTTCGGCCGCTTCACATTTTACGCCAGACACTTGACCTTCTTAAACAGAAATGGAAGAGTGAGCGGAATTACGCCTACATTTGTGATCAGTTTAAGTCGATGCGTCAAGATCTTACTGTTCAATTGATCCAGAACGAGTTTACAGTGAACGTCTATGAGATCCATGCGCGAATTGCTTTGGAGAATGGTGACCTGGGAGAGTACAATCAGTGTCAGACTCAGTTACGATCGTTATATGAGAGGGATATTCCAGGTCATCCAATTGAGTTTTTAGCATATCGAATATTATACCTGATACATACCCGAAATCGGAGTGACATGAATGACTTACTAATTGAACTAACTGACGAACAGAAAGCAGATTTTGCGGTTGCTCATGCTCTACAGGTCAGGGGTGCAGTGACGGATCAGGATTATCATGCCTTGATGAGACTATACCTCAGTGCACCAAATATGGGTGGCTATATTATGGATTCGTTCATAGACAGGGAGAGGCATGGGGCCTTGGAGATTATTTGCAAAGCGTAAGTACCAGTTTTTTTGAATATATTGCATGGCGGCCGGTGCCAACACTATTCTAGATTTCGGCCTGATGTGCCACTTCGATTTTTGACCGACGAGATTGGTTTTGAAAGCGATAAAGCAAGCTACGAGTTTTTGGAAAAACATGCATTGCATCAATTTATTGACGAATCAAGTCTGCGATTACGAACGAAAGACGCCTATGCCACCACTCAAAATAATCGTACGACGGCATTCAAGAAGATTGACATAAAAGGTCAGATTTAGACGTTACCGGACTGCGGCGTTCAACAGCATTAGGCACTGTTTATTACATGGACGGTTGTTGTGATCTTAGATTGATATAGCATTTACTATTATCCTCGAATAAACAGATGCGGACAAGTAAAGTTTCCCAAACCGCTGCCTGCAACGACCAAACTATATACCCTTGAATAGAATATATCCACCCAATGGTCCGAGCCGCGTTCACATTCCTGTTGCAAACTGAATGACACTTGTAGCATTATAATAGAGGATGGAGCGATGGTCCCCTGACTCCATTTGCGTTGCGTCCGAGACTGAAAGGGCGGGCTTCGTGGGGTACTATGCCGGCTTCCAGATTCATCTTCTTGAGAGGTGGGAGCAGATACTTCTGGAATTTGTCGGAACTTTACTAAGAGAGACAGTATAAAAAGGAGTAGGCGTAGGCGTCGTTCTCATCTGTATATGAACACCTGCAACCGAGATGCCAACAACCAGATCTTTCTGTGGCATCTCGGTGCGCTGTGAGAATCTGTATTGGTTCGATGTCTTCGACACAATGAGTGCTCATATAGAAATATCAATTTGCCATCGAGACTAGTATCACCGGCTGGCGAAGGGAATGTTCCTGTCCCTAGTCAAATATAGAACCACAACTTAGAAAGCAGTAAAAGTGAACATAGAGAGCTATAATAGCTTAATTAATTTTGGCTGCGCTTGCCGAAACCAGTAGGCACGTGGGAAATTGGCTATTTAGGGTTAGTGTGTTGCTATGTAGAGTCGTGCGCAAGGGAGAATCTCTCAAGAACTCTAATGTTCACTCGGAGACGAATCCAAAAGTGTACCTTTTTCTTCCCCCTAAGCCATATAAACACAACCAACGTCTGATTTTTGGTATCTTTTCTGTCTATCCCGTTCGAAATCACTTGCTACCGAAACCAAGAGCGAATATAGATGATAAAGGTGAGTCGGCTTGCCATTATCTTTTGGTGGGTGGAGTATGCACTGGAACGGCGTGGGGGAGGGGACAATAGGGTCATAGGCTGTCGAGAAGAGATAAGTCGAAAAGCATGGAACGCAAATAATGCAGCTGTTGCAGAAAAGATGATTGCCTTGAAGAAAATGTCGCTAATTGTTTGGCTATGACTTAGGGACTTCGTCGCTCACTGAAGGGCGAAAGGGACTCGACGTCGACTTCCAACTCCCATTTTTCCATATCCCAGAAGTCGCCGCTAACTATTCTGCCGCCGAAAAAGGTACGTTAATTATGAGTCTTGTGGCCAGTCTCAGGGATCCAGGATTGCTGATAGGCGAGCAATGACAGGTCATTAAGGCACTCTACGACTACCAAGCCTCGACAGCAGGCGAGCTCTCGTTCAGCAGAGGCGATTTCTTTCATGTGATAGGGAATGAAAATGATCTAAATTGGTATGAGGCTTGTAACCCATCAACGAACGTGCGAGGAATGGTTCCAGTCACATATTTTCAGGTTTTAGGCAGAAATGAGAGAGAAAGCGTTGGCAGTAACGACGCGGGCAAAAAGGGCTCTGGAACGTCAGAATTTTCATCATCCCCCGCAGTCCAAAGTCCGAGTAATCGAAGGTCGTCTGGTGTTTTGTCGTCAGCATCGTCGAGTTCTTCCGGCAAGAGGCATTATACACCATTATATGGTGTTGTCCAATATGACTTTGTAGCTGAGCGACCAGATGAACTGGAAGCCTATGAAGGTGACGCTGTACTTGTTGTGGCCCAGTCCAACCATGAGTGGTTTGTTGCGAAGCCAATAGGACGACTGGGAGGACCAGGATTATTACCGATTTCTTACGTTGAGATACGTGATATGACCTCGGGGAAACCTATCGAAAACGTCGAGGACGCGATTGCGAAAGCTGGCGTTCCACGGGTAGAGGAATGGAAGAAGCGTACGGCAGAGTATAAGGCGAGCAGTATACCATTAGGAAAATTTGAAGACGATGTTTCAATTCCATTTACGAAGTTTCAGCAAATGTCGATCACGCCTCAGCAACATCAGCAACATCAGCAATATCCACAATCCTATCAACAAGAACAACAAATGCAACAACAAGAACAACAGCAACAGCAAGAAGAGCAGCAGAAGCAGTTTGTCCGAGGCCAAGCAAATAACTCGGATCTTAGTTGGCGGTTTACTGATCGGTTGTCTCAACAGCCTTCATACACTGCGGACGAACTTGCGGTCCTTAGTGCGACTGTTGATCGGTTTTTGTTCGACAATAATAGATACTGGTATCTTCTAATAGCGGAAATGGAGGATGGCACATTCCGTAATTTATGCCGATACTATGAAGACTTTTATGATTTTCAGATAAGGCTTCTCGATGAATATCCGGACGAAGCAGGGCGAACAGGTAGACAGCGAATATTGCCATTTATTCCCGGGCCAGTGACGTTTGTGAACGACTCGATATCTAGCCAACGACGCGTAAATCTCGACGAGTACGTGCAGAAATTGGTTGCGTTGCCCCTCTATATTTCGCGGAGTTCTTTGGTAAAAGGCCTATTTGCGCTCAGAGCAGGGGACGTGGAATCACAGCTGGCGGGGTCTCCTCTGCCACAGCCATACTATCGAGATCGAGATTCGGCGATGACAGATACTTCCAGTCTAGGCGCCAAGCGAATAAACACAGTTTACCCGTCGACCACAATAGATCATCAGGCAAGTGGTGCGCGAACATCACGTCCAGTAAACCAGCATTCTATGGACCGACTACGATCATCAAGCTCGACCCAGCTCGCCGGCGCGCGATATGGGTCTACGGGTCGACTGTCTAATGTGTCAAATTACTCTTCGTCGTCGACAACCAATAGCGGGGATGTGCGTGGGAGCTACGGTACGAGCAAAACGAGTAGTATAAATGGCGGCCCGCGTGATACTGAGATGGAACGAAATCCAAGCTCTGTTAGTGAGCCGGCAATAAGCTCGTTGAACGGACAGCCGTCAAATAGAGCACAGCAGTCCGGGCAATTGAAAATCAAGGTATTCTATCAGGAAGACTTGATTGCGATGAAGGTTCCTGTCGATATTGAATACTCTCAGCTGGAAAATAAACTACATGAGCGACTAGGTTCATCAAATTTGACATTTTACTTTCAAGACGAGCAAAGCAGCCAGCACTATCTTCTCCGAAGCGACGAAGATCTTGCCGTGGCTGTGTCGAATAGCTCAAAGTTGGTCCTTTACGCTCAATAGTTGTGTTAATGGCTGTCCAGAGGGTGGTTGGGTTTCCATGGTTTGGTTTTTGCTGTATCTTGATTTGGGCTTATCCACGATATTTGACGAAAGCAATGGTTGCAAAAGGAA
Organism: Lipomyces sp. NRRL Y-11553; assembly: GCA_003705905.2. Classification (NCBI taxonomy): domain Eukaryota; kingdom Fungi; phylum Ascomycota; class Lipomycetes; order Lipomycetales; family Lipomycetaceae; genus Lipomyces; species Lipomyces sp. NRRL Y-11553. Next base: position 82,247 of record PPJW02000051.1, on the reverse strand, counting down.
TTCAAAGTTGTATAATATCGACGCGTTGGTGCATTATTTCATACTTCAGGGAGAAAATTGTTAGTTTTGGAAACGCATATCTAGGGATCAACATTTGCTATGATAGTTATATGATAAGTGTGCTGATACATATTATTTTTTGTCGATAATCACTGTATTACCTTATGTCTTGACGATTTACTTTGTACCTATGGTTTTTTTTGGGTCTTTCCCACAAAATGAAAAGAGATCTGAGTGTATCATATTCTCCACTACTTTGCTTCACTATGCTATGCTATATTGCAAGTTAGAGCCAAGATTCAAAAGTGATGATGACGCAATCTCATATTCAGGAACCTCCTCGTCTAATTACCCGGAGCGGAGACAAAGCGATTTATCGTCAGGGTAACATCTCGGCTTGCGGCCTTCTAATAACAATGACGAGTGCCAACCACGTACGCCTAGCACCGCCTCGACACCAAAGCTTCACAATACCGTGTGTCAGATAACCTTTCGATCCAGGATCGCATATAAAGCGTTTTATACACTGCTGATCCAACTTTTGCATCTCGCCTGACGCCATTGAAAATCGTGATACAGTCACCAGATCCACCGCAGTCGAAGGATGTCGTGGAAGGGAATCCAGAAGTCAGTTGTTCGGGTATGTCGGTTTTTGTATGGGTTAATGATCAAATACCCATCGCCCAGCTCCCAATAAACTAACACGATTTAATCAAACAGGCACCACAGAGTCTACGACAGAGGCTGAATATTGTGAGTACTGGAACAATGTCATTGGCGATACCTGTCCTCTCTGGGAACAGCTAACGCGGCTGCCACACAAAATGCGGCATTTTCATCAGCCAAACTAATCATTCGAACTACAGGGTGAACAAACGAAGGATGCAGTCTTTATTGACGCCGAGCGACGATTTAGGGAACTAGAAATTGAGACAAAGAAGCTTCACGATGAATCCGGAAAGTATTTTGCGGCAATAAACTGTGAGCGTCGAACAAAAACTTTCTACTGAGTAGTAATGCTGACATGTTAATGTTCTCAGCAATGCTGACCCATCAAATCGAGTTCTCCAAAGCGATAGAAGAAATTTACAATCCTATTTCTGGCCGGGCATCAGATCCCAATGCCGCTATACCCGAGGGAAACCCTGAAGGTATCAAAGCGTGCGAAATGTACCGAGAGATTGTGGGCGACCTTCAGGCAACGCTCCAGCCCGAGCTGGAGATGTTGGATACGCGAATTGTCAAACCAGCCGATGAGATGCTTGAAATCGTGAAGAATATTCGGAAACTTGTCGTTAAGCGCGCCCACAAACAACTAGATCTCGATCGACACACAAACTCTCTCAAGAAATTGCAAGAGAAGAAAGACAAAAGTTTGAAGGACGAGAAAGCGCTCTACAAGGTTGAGAACGACGTCGAACTCGCGACACAGGAGTACAACTACTATAACGACCTTTTGAAAGACGATCTGCCGAGGTTATTCGAGCTTGAAACAGAGTTCATAAAACCGTTATTTCAATCCTTCTACTACATGCAGCTGAACATTTTCTACACTCTGTATGACCGCATGAACCAAGCCAACATTCCGTATTTCAACATGAGCGCTGACGACGACATCGAGAAGGCATATGAGGCCAAGCGTGGAAATATTCAGGAGCGCGCGGAGCAAATTCCAATAACGAAATTCAACTTGCAGTATGCAAAGAATAAGAAGCTGCCAGACCCCAAGTTTCGCAAATATAGTGCGACTGGAGCGGCGGGCGCGGCGGGTTCGACGGCATCACCGTATTCTCCTGATGGTTCCGCGCCGCCGCCGTACACTACGAGCGGTTCGCCTCAACCTGGATACGATGGGTATCAGTCCTCGGAATACGGCGGATATAGTCCGACCGGCGCCGCCCCTTATAGCCCCTCAACAGTGTATGGTTCTCCTGGCACGGCGACGGCTTACGCTCCTCAAGCTGGCTATCAGCAGCCGGCGGGAACTGGATACAGCCAAGCTGGTGCTCTCCCTGGATATCAACAGCCAACTGATCCGCAGTACGCTGGCTATCCAATAGAGAAGAAGGCAGCGCCACTGCCGCCGTCGAAGCCATCGGGATTGTCTTCTGCGCCTGGTGTCGAACATTGTATCGCTCAGTTCGACTATGTTGCACAAGCTGACGGTGATCTAAGTTTCAACGCTGGCGACCGGATTGAAATTGTACAGCGAACTGCGGATCCTAATGGGTGGTGGACAGGCAGATTGAACGGCTATGAGGGTGTCTTCCCTGGAAATTATGTTGCCATGGAAGACTAATTTAAATAACTCGCATCAAGCACGAACTGCCCGCATCTATTGTTTTTTGAATTAGTTTCTCAGGTCTGCCCCTTTTTTTTTTGAGGTACAATGCATTTCAGTAGCGTTTGTTGTAGATGTAGTTATTTTTTGTAATTCTAGTGTTCCTCAGTCTCTCTCTGCGATATACGTGTAACATTTTACTATTTCTTTTAATCTTTGCACGGTATCGTGCACAAATCTTGTTCTTAATATTTTATTAAATTTTCCCTTTGATCTCTATCAATGTGTGCTTTATTTGGGGAGCTTGGAAATACAGCTGTAGGAGTGTTACACGTGCCACAGATACCAACCTAAAACTAAAGGATTACGAGCATGATTCGGGTCATAATTGTTGACAGTACTCTTGTTTTTCACAAACAAAAGACAAAAGCTTCAACAATTTTTGATCCGCATTAACTAAAGTTTGTTCAAAACATTGGGATTTTTTTATTAAGGATCCAAATTCATTTGAGAAAACCCAACCCGCCATTAGTAATAAAAACAATGTTAGAGAACGGCTCCGGAATAAAACACAAGGTCCCATACAAATACAATAAATATCGTCGCGATTGTTTTTTAAATATATGAACATAATGCATATAGAAGCCACACGACTCACTTAAAAAAAAAGGCACATTCCAGAAACAACACATGTTACAAGACGCAAAGAAATCCAGTTAACAAAAACAAAAAAATATAAAAGCCGAAAAAGAAAGCAACATGAACACCAAAAAAAATACCAATCTATATATATTTGTACAGAACCAATGGTACAACAGGTTGTCGCATCGTAACCAACTACTAGTCAATCCTATGTGTTCATCCAGCTCAAGCGTCCAGATTTGACAGCATTCTCATCAATTCCTTCCTCCCCAACTGTGCTGCTCGATGGCGTAGTTCGGTGATGATTTCGGAGAGTGTGTTTCATCTGGTGTCCACGACTGCGAACGCGGGGATCGTAGGACGGAGAGTTGGTTGCGTCATGGATGTGCAAGCCGCCGAGTCCCAGATCGGGATTGTCATTCAAATAACTGCCGTCAACCGAGTAACTACCGGGAGGATTCGCACCACGCACGTTTGCCGAAGTCAAACTCTGATTCCGACGTAGCGAGCTAGGGGGTGAATGGTCCCTATTGTCATCTCGTGTCCCTGGCAGACCTATATATTCTGACGGGCTATATGCTGGGGTCATCATAGGCAACCGATTCGGGTCTTGAAGGGCTCTAGATGACGGTGGGACTTTCCGCTGGAGTTTTCTCGGATGGTGTGGGGTGACCGGCGTCCTTGTCACAGTGTGCATTTCGTCCTGAATTGGGGCGATTGGAATATGACCCGAGTGCCCTGTTACCCGAGACATCATGTTGTTCAGGACTTTTTTGACGGAGACTCTTCGCCGCATAGGTGATGCTACTGGTGCTTCAACCCGCCTTGACAAGTTTGCTGGCGGAGATTCCTGGGGTTGTTCATCGAGCGGCCTATCTAGCGGTGCTTGTAGCACCAGCGAATGGGAGCGGGAGTGACTCGGATCGGCCGCGCTAGTATCGAAAGATTGCGGCTCCGCTTGTGACCGTGCCATATGAGTTTGGCGCAAAGCTGGCGTGTCATTCACTGGGTGACTGGATGATCGTCGGGCAATCGAGCTGCGTTTGGGGATAATTAGAATCTCCTGGCCATAATCCTCCACCCAATCAAACGGCCTCTGGAACGGCTCCGGAGTATGCTGAATAGAGTGGGCTTCCTCGCTGTCATTGGTGACAGTTTGTGTTGCCATTCGACTACTTGCGCTTCTTGACACTCCGTAGGCAGCTGTCGCGCCTGCAATAGCCGCTTCGTCCATAATCATACTGTTTCGGTCGCTTTGGCTTGTTCGGGCCACCCATTGTGAAACCTTCGATGGCGCAGCATCGGCAGCTCTTATCGCGGCATCAAGGTTCGCACCGACCAATGGAGTAGAAAACGTCCGTTTGACGGGAACCGTGTTCGACCGACGTAACGTTTTCAGCATACCGGGTTGTGACGCTGGACTTGGTTGCTCCTGCTCGAGTGGCTGTGGTTGTTTGCAAGCCTTGCTCTCGAATTCTCGTATGATTGCGATGTTGGAGCCCGAACTTAGCGCCCGTCGAGCACTGGTCAGCAGCGAATTCCGTGGCTTTTCTTCGTATTTAATGACATCGCCGCCGTCGTCGGCTTGAGTATTGTCTAGATCGGCCATATTCCTAAATACCTTGAAATGCTCGATCATGAAAATTACTGCTTCCTGGGACATGGCATATTCTTCGGGCGATGTGTGATGTGACGGATGTGAAAGAATGCAAGGTTGGAATATTGCAGCCAAGTTGGCCGCAGGCATCATATTTCGTTTTGAGTGCTTGGAGAAAACCAGGAGCAAGTCGAGGATGTAGAGTAATAATTGTCGGTTTGCGGGTGGAAGTTGTTGTATTAGTGCGTGTAATTTCACGATAACTTCGTTCAATTCATGTTTCTTGAACTGCTTCGTCGGTTGGGTGAGCGGGTGGATGAAAGGTGATCGAAAGTCGTCATATAGATCGAGCGGAATGATTGGTTCTGGAAGACCGTTGAGGTAGCGCCGTAATAAGCTTGCTGCATCGTGGACAGTGTAGCCGGTCCAGTCAATGTTGTGTCCAAAATCTGGGCCAGTCGCAAATATCCGCTGAATTTCGCGTACTCGCTTGACAGATCCGCTAACGCGAAAAATACCTTGCACATGTAGCGCTAAATGTTAGGTTAGCGCATGCGTCATGAAATGCAAAATCTTTAAAACGAACCATTCTGCTCTAGGAAGAGCCCGCATATGGCAACGACCATCGGCAGGGGACCGTATTTCACAAGTCTGCCAGAATTCAGTCGTTTTTCGATGGTCATGCCCCGGACTTGAAGTGTAGTCTCAAGGGGTTGGCCAAATATATTCGGGTCTTGAAAATCATCTTGTGCTTTTGGTACAGGTAAGCCAGAGCTGTCGTATGATAGGGCATCGCTGTTAGTGTTGCTCGCACTTGGTGATAGCGGGGCAAGGCCAGTATCTCGTTTTGAACTCATGTTTGAGCGGAACTTTGACCAAAGGGCCTTAAAAGCTTGTCTTGTCGGAGGCGAAGGCGAAGGCGGCGAATCGAGAGGCGAATCGCCAGCGAGGGTCAGCGCGGTGTCGCTCATGGCACGTACAGTGGATGAAGGAGAGCGAAGAGTAGGTAACGTAGACAAGGGCGATGTGACGACCGTCGAGGAACCTGATTCGCGTGCTGATCTCGCGATGGGCAAGGAAAGAAAGCGTGATGGTTTTCGGATCAGATACTGTGTACGGCCGACCGCGGCAAATGGACCGCGAGGTAAAAAGACGCTATAGTAATTAGAGTCGCCTATACGAACGCCGAGAACGAAATTGTCTTAGGGGTGCATGTAGAAAGAACCAAGCACTGTAAATGACAAAGGCAAAAAATAACGAACCAATAATAGGATTAAATCCGAGACCTACACTTTACGTTACGTCAAGATGGCAATGGTGCAGGATCAGCGGATGCTTGCGCTGGCAACGGGATGAAGACTGGCGTAGCTGGACGTCGAACGCGGCGGGCGAAAGGCAGCAGAGCTCAGCTATGTGCGAGATCATGCAGCGGATAGGTGTAAGTTCGGAGCCAACAAAAAGGAGAAGCGGACGCGTGATTTGCCAACACCTGGTTACGCCAGCGAAAGCGGTCTCGAGTGATGAAATTTCGCGATAGCTGTTGCGGAGGCGGCGGGGAGAACGATGAGTTGGGCCAAATACGTGTACGCGAGCTGGAAATCGATGCCTTTCTTGGGGTCATTGTTACGGGCTGCTACGACCGGTAACGCACCTTTCGCTGCCAATTTTACATACCATACAGGTCTAGGGTATGCGTCTGAAAATTGTCACCCAGGACAGGCCGCAGATCGTGCTGTTCCTTTAATTATCCCTGAAAGAGAGGCGTCGGTAAAATTTACGCCACTAGACAAAGTGACTAGTTGGAAATGAATTGATACAAGCTCTTTTATTCGACGCTGGTATTTACAAGAGTCATACACAGACAAACGTGACTAATGCATGGCTAGAACAGTCTAGCACTTCACCAACGGTTTCGCCAATTTAGGTAGTAGTGTTTTTACCCTTCGCCCATCGTTCTCTCCCCTTCACAGTCCCTAGCCTATTCAGGAGCTTGTGGTTTTTCATGGCCTTCCGACCCATCTACAATGATCGGTGTTAATACCACGTTGTCTACCTTCACAAACATAACTTGTTCTGCTTACATGGTAATTATTAAATCTGGCTAGCATCGTATTGCCCAGCTCCTGTAAGTTCCTCTTCTCGGCATCAATATACTGCCGATTCTCAATATATGGCACGAACAGATCCTGCATGTTCTGGTCGAGAAGCATTGATAGACCGCCGCCAGTGTCCAAATCTGGCTTAAGAATCGCCTTTAAATCTTCTACTAACGAGCCAATTGCGGAATGTGCATTTTGCAATGTTCGGAGATAGGCTAATGTTGAAATCGATTTCGCTTGCGAGAGAATTAGCTCTATTCGCTGCTGGATCTAGGAACCTGTCAGAAATGCCAATCCTAAAAAGACAACGCTGCATATAGATTTTTTACCGTCTGTGCAAAAAGTCGTTGCAAGAACACCCGTAGGACGCTGTCTGGATGGCGGAACACCCTCTTTATTATCAAAGACTCCTTTTTCACCGTCATGCGGATCTCGTCCAGTAGTTCTTTGGTAGCTGTATCGAATGGAGGATCCTCGCAGGTAGGATCGCATAGTTTCTGCCACAAATTGTCGTCATCGATCATGGATTCGTGCAGTAACTTATCCTTCATAATAAAGAAATCATGCTGATTCACGAAAATCTGTATAACACTCACACCGCCATTAAACTCTGTCAATATCTCCGCCACGGCCTGGATCCTGAAGTTAACATGCTATCTGGTAACTCGCGGTTAACAAAAAAAAAAAGGTACCTTCATGGAATTCATATCGGCAGATCGATAAGCTTTATCAAACGTTTTTAACAATTCCCTCTCGACCATCTCCGCATATTTCTCGATATTTTCCCTCGCTACCGCGGCACGGGGAATATTGTTGATTTTGCGAGAGATCCTGAGCAGCTGACGGACTGTGATCGCGCATTGTCGCTGATCCTCGAAACTTCCCGTGCGCATGTTTTCGACCACGGTAGGATCATTCTCGAGGAATGAGATGTAACATTTGATTATGAACTGCGACGACGCGGCACGGTTGCGTTGTCGAGATACAAGGTCGACAGCTTCGCCCAGCGAAGTTGTTGTCGACGCTACTTCAGACACGAGAAGGTCCAAATCGGCAAATTGATTTGTTAATTCCTACGTGAAGTCCTTGTTAGCAAAAAATAATTACAGTAATAGAGGGAAAACGCACATGACACTGTGCTTCTGTTATGGCAGTCGTTTTCTGATGAGCCGCGTCAGCTTGTCTAGCGTCTTGCCGAATCTTTTGTTCGCGACTATTCAGTTCTGCGCTGATCCGAGCAAGTGCTTCTAAAGAGGCTTCAAATGTTCGGATGTATGGCTTTGGATTGATTGCTAGCGTGAAGATTAAGTTAGACCTGGCCCGTATCAAGAACAGGAAGAGGAAAGGGGGAGGTTGAACGTACCGTCACCTTGGCCATTGCTTTCCTGTATTGTATGGTCGGCGGTCAAGCCTTCGACAAATTCTTTAACCGTTATTTGTTTCTATTTTATATCTCTATCAGTAAAGTGTTCCTATAGACCGTGTTGAAATGCGCCCTCACCAGAAATGTTTCAAGTGTGAGTAGTTCCCGTGTCTCCGGATCAAGGTCGTACAGCGACGCCATGACTGCCGGTATGTGCGATGTTACTGCCTTGAATGTTTCGTTTTTTCCTCCAGACTATTCACGGTCGATCTGCAGTGGCTGCGTATGAACCCATGTCATATGTGGTGTGGTCGTAGACGAGTTACACTATAGCACGAAGGTTAGGGTTATGTATTTGTAATAGTAGGCCACCAAAGTTGTGTGCACATTTCATTGTAGAAATTTATGCCCTAACTCATTCGGCAGTAGGAAGGTGGTGCGCTCATAGTAAAATTCATTCAAGTACGCGTTCATACGCACTCGTTTTCACGTGATATCACGTGCACGCAGCCGCCGCCGAACAGCAAAAAGAGCAGTAGTGGGATGAACCATTTTATTATATACGCTGGGCCAAGCATCCAGCCTCATATAGATAGCCGGATTAGAATGATAGAACAAACACAAGATAAAGGGTGAAGCCCCAAAAACGAACGACACAAATAATTATTACAATTCAGGGGCTCACTAGCGCAAGCCGTGACCATTAAGAGAGAACTTCGGTCATGTGGAGCTCTGCGTTGCAATGTGGACCCTGTACTCATAGAGTAAATAAATGATGCCTGCGTCTTTTGTGGGTCATGGTAAAATGGCCGGGTAGGTGACGGAGAGAGTCCTGCCTGGTCCAAATCGAAATAACTTAACTATGGTGCATGCAGGTTAGTCCCGCAAATAGACGAGTTAACCGCCATCTTCTGTCGCCGGGACAAATTCACACATGGTCTCGGCATGGCTGGGAGCAGACACCACTAGTGACCTTCACTCATGTAAAATCAACACATTTGCACACACAAGCATCTGAATTACAAGACGACCATATTCATTCTACATATTTACATTAAAACACCCATGTATTCTACATATCTATTATACAGAACCAAGCTCTTATTGTTCATAATCAGCCAGAGGACCATTCTTCATATAGAACTTGGCTTTTGGTGCCCATTCGCTCAAGTCCTTTGCCTCAATATCATCAGCCGCAATGGTGTTCTTACCTACTTGCCAATCACCTTGTCTCGTGCGCGTTAGCTTGACGACATGGGCTCGAGCTCCCATGGCGATAGCGATATCGTGGACTAGTGAACGTATGTAAGTGCCGGACGAGACAGTTACTCGGAAAGCGACGATCGGATGGTCCGCAGCGACATCAGTGGTCGACAAATTTTCCACAGCAGTAGTTGCAGTAGTAGCAGTAACAGGCTGGTCTGATTCCGGCTCACTGGCATTCGCAGGTTGCTCTTTGGATTTGACCACATCTGGCGGCGTGACGGTCTGTGCTTGTTCGGTGTTGGCGCAAGGTGGTTCAGATGAGAGCGACTCGCTGTCACCATTCTGTGCGAGGAAACTCAGTTCCATCTCGGCATACTTATTGCCCAACTTGATCAATTCTTTGAGCCCAGCCTGTCGGAAGACTGTTTCTTGAAACTTCTCCTCAGCCGTAGCTTGGTTAGTTGGCAGCTCGTACTCGTGATCATACGCAACATCGCCCATAATCTCCAACGAATGTATTGTAACAGGTCTAGGTGAGATATTTCGTGGTAGTGATTCAAGATTCCTTGCATATTCGTATAATTTCGATCCATCTATCTTTAGGGCCGAATAACTGCCAAACTCCCGGGTTAGCTAAACATCCGATTCACGACGACGACGACGACTTACATTGGCGGTATCTGCTGGATTTCACCCCGGAAATGGTGCAAAACTTGCTCGATCATTTCTGTTGTAAGGTGGGGAGTGGGATGACGATCCAGCACAGTCCCTTCCGCATCATACGTTGTTGTAGAACAACCAAAATGAGCGATGACTTCATATGTCTAGATCTAGCTGTGAGCCGGTACCTGAGCAACAATGGACAATAAGTAAAGCTTACCTTTGAGCAATCCAAGTACTCGCCCAATCGCTTTGTGCCTTCGTTCACGCCCAAGACCAAGACTCCATCGGCAGCAGGATCAAGTGTACCACCATGTCCCATCTTGACTTTTGGCAGTTTTCGGCGCTTTCGCTTTTGCCGCTCCTCGCGGGTCATATTGGTATTAATAAATTCCGGATCAGCTTCCATTTTGCGCTGCACTGTCTCCATAAAGGTCGCCGAGGACACGCCCGCCGGCTTGTAGACTGCAAATGTACCTGACATTGATGAAGATGGTGGCGTTCGTGGATTGTTGGCCGTGTAAGAATCTATCGGGCGATTGGCGGTGGACGACAACTGTGGAGATCGGGACTTTATTTTGAGAAGCAAAGATAGTGGGGTTGAATGGAAAGAGGCCGATTGGCGTATAGAAGGACCGACAGTTTGGGCTTGATTTAGAAATAATACGGTGTTCGTTGGCAGCAATGGAAGGCTGCGAAGTGGCATAACAAGAGTGGTGAAAAAGTTGTATATTCCGGGATCGATAGATGGAGAATGACGAGAAATCTATTAATTTTGAAGCATTTGATGAGGTATTCCTGGGGTGTTCGAGGGTCGAAGGAACAAAAACAATTTTGAAAGTTTGCCAGATCGATTTTTTAAGCCGCACACTCTTCCCGCATCGCGTCAATAGACCAGAATAATAAATATCAAGAGATAAGTAGACTGGTCTGCCTTAAGATCATCTCGATCATAGAATTGGCACGGCAATTAATTGAAAAAATATGAGGAAACAAATCTGTCGTTCGAGGAAGTCAGCGCTAGAGTTTGGGCTAAGCCGATTCAGAAATGCGACTTCCCGATACGTTGGTAGCGCAAACTCTATCTTTGACTCACAAGGAATTAAAACTGAGCCATAATTTCGTCATTTGTAGTGACTCAGGTGTGAGAGGAAACTTTGCATGCTTTGAGGAAGTCAACGTCGGGGGCGGTCAAGTTATTCTTTTTTTTTTAAAAACCCCATCACACATTTTCAATATAGATATTATATTCTACAATGAGTTCGTCAGTGCCTTCATCACTCCTGCCGCCCTCGCCGGCTCCATCGACACCGCGGCCCGGCGGTGCTCAGCGACGTTATAAGCTCGAGACCGAGATCGTGTACACCGAATCTCCGGACCAGTATCGGTCGTCGTCGGTTCCTATTTACCAGACAGCGACGTTCAAGCAAGCATCAGGTTCAGAAATGGGGGAGTATGACTACACGCGAAGCGGAAACCCGACTAGAACCCAACTCGGTGAGTGGAATTTTGATGTGAAAACGAGGGAGGCAATTATTGACGCATGCGGACATATAGAGCGACACTTGGCAAAGATTATGAACGCGACGAGGGTGCTTGCTGTCGCGAGCGGCATGAGTGCGATGGACGTGATCGCGCGATTACTGCGACCAGGCGATGAGGTGATTGCCGGCGATGATTTGTATGGCGGCACTAATCGACTGCTAAAATATCTGTCTACCAATGGCGGAATTACTGTGCACCATGTTGATACTACCAATGTCAGTGCGGTTACTGAGAAGCTGACGGAGAAGACTGCGATGGTATTGCTCGAAAGCCCGACCAATCCGCTGATAAAGATTTGTGACATTCCGACCATCACGAGACTGGTCAAGGACGTCGCGCCTGGCGCGATTGTGGCGGTTGACAACACGATGCTTTCACCGATTGCGCAGAATCCACTCGATTTTGGTGTCGATATTGTGTACGAGTCGGCGACAAAGTTCCTGAGCGGTCACCATGATCTCATGGCGGGCGTGATCGCTGTGAATGACGAAAATTTGGCAGAGAAGTTGTTTTTTACGGTCAATGCTACCGGATGTGGTCTTGCGCCGTTTGATTGCTGGCTATTGCTGCGAGGAGTCAAGACACTTGCGATCCGGTTCGAGAAAGCCCAGAACAACGCACAGGTCGTGGCCGAGTTTCTTGAAGGGTGTGGGTTCAAGGTGCGGTACCCTGGGCTCGAGTCGCACCCGCAGTATGATTTGCACTGGAGCATGGCGCGTGGGGCTGGCGCGGTATTATCGTTCGAGACGGGCAGCGTGGAGACGAGCGAGCGGATTGTCGAAAACGCACGGCTGTGGGGTATTAGTGTTAGCTTTGGATGCGTCAACTCGCTCATCAGCATGCCGTGCAAGATGTCGCATGCGTCGATCGATCCGAAAGTGCGAGCCGAGCGGGCGTTGCCGGAGGATCTGATTCGGCTGTGTGTCGGTATTGAGGATGCCAGCGATTTGGTGGACGATTTGAAGCAGGCGCTGTTTCTGGCTGGTGCGGTCAAGGGTGAGCCTGCTGAGTCGTCATGATGATGATTGATTTTTATTTGAGCTGCCACGAATGTATAATAAGACAGAAAAGGGGTTGTTTTCGGTGAAAAATCTTGTTTGTTGCAGCGGCACGACTACATAGTCAAATTGGTGGGTGCAGAATGGATACATGATAGGCATCTGTTGATTTTTGTTTTTGATATTTTTTGGTACTAGTTTACGGTTGCAAATATATAAATATATACGATGTTAACTTACTTATATATAAGATAACTGTAGTTAGCAATGCGTTAAAAGTTAACTTAACTACTAAATCACTAAAAATGTCGGGGTTTGTTTCTCGGATCAAATTAAAAGCGGTCATGTATTGACTAAGGGTTTTGAACCAAGTTTGATTAGAGACAGAACACGAGACGCGTTTGATGCGCGTTTGATGAGAGCAATTAAACCTTGTTTGCATGGGCGTATGTGCCCTAACCCCGTAACGATATTTTGCACGCAAGGGGAGTCTCGCATTTTTTATTAGTTATATTATTCACAGCGAACTAAGCGGGCCCCTCGTGTGCTGGGGCCCCAAAGAAAGGAGAAGGAGGAGAAGGAGGAGAAGAAGGAGGAGGAGGGGTGTAGCAATAATAAATAGTATGATGGCAGCAAGTTATTGTAATTAGCTAGACAAAGAAAGTAATATTCCATTCTTATTCTAGTTAATCTATTTTTGATTTTTTGTTGTAATAAATAGTTTGTGTGTCTGGCTGCAGGGCGGAGGTCTTTCTTATGTTTGGCCCTACAACTGCCCTTGCAGCAACAGGGGTTAGGGTTGCGGCTGCAAAACGTTCCTTACTCGTGGTTCGCGTGCAGGTTCGCCCAAACGTTTTCGCGACTACCCACAAACCACAATCAGCATCTACACTTGCACAAACACACACAGACACACACACACTCTTTTGCTTCACCTCACACTTCCACAAACACTTCTCTCTCTGCCTGTCGTATGGCATTGCATGATCACTCGTTCGTGGCCTCGGTATTCCATACGTTCCTGGTCTCGCGCTGGGTAAAATAGATCCTGGTGTTCCAAGAATTATCATACATATTGTTCTGGTGAGACGCCCACTTCACCCTTTCCCTACCCCCTTTGAACAATCCTCCACAACATACAAATTTGTCTTTTACCGCAAGTTCAGTCGCTAACTGGTTTGTCCAGAACATCGTCTTTTGTTCATTTCGTCCGCATCCATGCGCAACAGCGCAGCAGCTCCTTTGCGGGCCGCCGCTGCATGTCTCCTGGTCCTACTTCTCGCTGGATGCTTCGCCGACCGCTTCGTTTTCCAATTCCACCGCGCCAGAAGACGGTACACAGACGACAACTCCAACCCGGCAATAGTACTGGATCCCAATAGCCGGCCTCGACATCATTATCCAAAAGTCGTTCGTCGACTAGTCGTCCACGAGAACACTTCCTCGATCGTTGAACCTAGCCCAACGTCATCGTCGTCCCAGCTTTATGAATCGGATGAGGGTCCTTCCACAACTTGGATAACCGTTGATACCAACACCGAGTTTAGTAGCTCAACCCTTCTATCGCTGTCATATTCCCAGTCGTCGTTTTCAACCGCACCGTATACACCATCGTCAACGACTGCCTCTAACGCTTTGGCATCTGATGACACAAAAACTGATGATGCTTCACTGTCACAAACTTCATTTCGATTGACTGACACTTCGTCGTCTTTTATCTCATACAAATCCACAGAAACCGCCATTGTGACAGAAATTATCGACAACTTTAGCACAACATACGAGACCGCCGCACCATCCTCCTCAGACTACAGCCCTGACACCATAACATCTACCGTTGTGCCGACTTCAATCTTCTACGGTTCGTACTCGTCAACCGACACAATATTTTCTACCGAGACCGTGTTCGGCCCCGCTAGCCCTGCGTCGTCTTCTCCCGACACCGAAGATTCTGATCGATCCGAGACCGATCTCACAAGCCAAACCGCTGTCGCGACCACCACGGCCGCCGGTTCAGACTTTACGTCCGGCACAGACTCTACAGAAGCGTCAACTTCCATTGCTGGATCATCCAGCATTTCTTCAACCGGTCCTCTCTCTTCGACAGAGCCTGTGATGATTTCTGATACTAGCGATTCCTCCTCAATGTTGTCGACGACCACTGTCCTGGCTACAGATGATTCGGCCGTACCTTTGTCAACGTCCGCCGTCACACTACCAACGTCTTCGTCTGAAACGCCAGTGTCTGCCGACGAACCCTTGACCGTCAGCACCGCAATGTCTTCGACCACGGTAGAGCCATCGTCATCGTCATCGTCAATCGAATCAGTCACATCGAGTTCTTCCTATTCACAAGCGACGACGACTACGGCGACGACACCTGCGCTTACTGAAACCTCGGAAGAGCCGAATCACAGAAGAACCACTTTGGATATTCCGCTCTACGTTGCGATTTCAGCTACGGCGAAATCGGGGACAGATGTCGAGCCAACAGCATCCAGTTCCATCACGGACACGTTGACATCCGATTCAGATACGACGGAGACTTCCTCTACTGGACTCGTTGTTTCATCAACAGTTTCCTCCTCCCTCGTCACAAGCACCTCATCCCTAGTCGTGACGGAACCAACCTCATTGACGGCGACTTCTGGATCTGGATCTGGATCTGTATCCACATCAACGGTATATGAATCTGACACGATATCTACAACTTCTTCGATAGACTCAGAACAAGTATCGTCCATATCGTCCCTTTCGTCCGAGACGGCCGCCACGGGGGATGTTGCGTCGACCACCACTGGGTCGGCTCCTAGCTATTCCAGTAGTGTATATCCTAGTTCGGAAACCAGCCAGAGTGTGTCGACAACAGAGCCATTATCTGCATCGTCCGTTACGGAGACAGATAGTACCGGTACTGCCACGAGTTCGTCAACTTTGATATCTACAACCACTGCGACCGACTCAGAACCTGTACTGTCCACATCGTCTATATCGTCCGAGACAATAGCCGCGGGTGGTGGTGCTGTGTTGACCACGACTGAATCTGCTTCTAGCTATTCCAGTAGTGCATATACTAGTTCGGAAGCCAGCCAGAGTGTGTCGACAACAGAGCCATTATCCGGATCCTCCTCTGTTGAAACTAGTAGCGTTACTGCCATGAGTTCGTCAACTGCGATATCTACCACCACTTCGACAGGATCAGAACAATTATCGTCCACATCATCCCAATCGTCCGAGACAGCAGCCCTACCCAAGGTCGTGACGCCCGTGGTTACTGAGTCTGTTTCTAGCTACTCTAGTAGTGCATATCCTAGTTCGGAAACAATCAGTGTGTCGACAACAGAGACATTATCCGGATCGTCCACTGTTTCGTCAGCTTCGATATCTACCACCACTTTGACAGACTCAGAACAAGTATCATCCACATCGTCTACATCGTCCGAGACTACATCGTCCGAGACAGCAGCCGCGGGTGGTGGTGGTGTTGTGTTGACCACGACTGAATCGGCTTCTAGCTATTCCAGTAGTGCATATCCTAGTTCGGAAACAATCAGTGTGTCGACAACAGAGTCATTATCCGGATCGTCCACTGTTGAGACCGGTAGCGTTACTGCCATGAGTTCGTCAACTGCGATATCTACCACCACTTCGACAGGCTCAGAACATGTATCGTCCACATCGTCTACATCGTCCGAGACAGCAGCCGCGGGGAGTGGTGTTGTGTTGACCACGACTGAATCGGCTTCTAGCTATTCCAGTAGTGCATATCCTAGTTCGGAAACAATCAGTGTGTCGACAACAGAGCCATTATCCGGATCGTCCACCGTTGAGTCTAGCAGCGTTACTACCACGAGTTCGCTAACATTGACACCTACAACCACTGCGACCGGCTCAGAGCTTTCGTCGTCCTCTATTGAGGTTCTGAGTCACCACGAATCGTCCACATCCTCCCTTTTGTCCGAGACAGGAGCCACGCCGAATATTATGTCGACCGCGACTGACTCGGTTTCTAGCTACTCTAGCAGTGCGTATCCCAGTTCGGAGATAGAGCCATTGTCGGGATCGTCCACTGGAACGCGGTCATCTATTATTGAGACTAGTAGTGTTACTGCCACGACGTCGTACAAGAGTTATGTGACATCTATAAGTGAGAGCACGAGGACTGTCTCGAATTCAAGTGCTGGAATTGAGTTCGGAACATCCTCCGTTTATAGCACCGCTGTAATCGAGAGCACGACCGAGCGAGTATCAAGTGTTAATACTGCGGAGCAGTCATCATCTACCGCGAGTATATCTGGTTCGAACTATGATCTCAGTTCATCAGTCATTATATCTGCAACAACTTCCTCCACGGAATCCCTCAGCTCACCCACGGAGTCTGTGATGTCCACGCTGTCCGCTTCCAGATCAGCAAATGCCACTGTGGTTGGTGGTGTCGACCAGGCTACCACTACTACCACTCCACTTGCTGCTTCGGTGAGTCAGACCGGCCAATCATCAGGTTCTTTATCCAGTACAGAATCTGTTTCGACAGAAGCCTCTTCTTCGATATTGGGATCTGAGTTTAGTTCCGCAACGGCACAGACAGAGAGTTGTAGGTGTCCTTCCTAACCTTACTTATTGGCATTTTTCTAACCAAATATTAGCTGCCTCTTCTCCGGCGCTTAACGTCACGAGCCCTGTAGGCAGTCAGCCGTCGACCTTCATGACAATCACTTCTACCAGCAACGTTGTGATCACACCTGCACCATCTACTGGTGTAGGAACGATCGGTACGCCGACACCAACCCCGTCAGCCTCTCAATCAACCTATGATCCTGGCCCCGCGCAGTGGCTGCCGTCGACTTTGATCACGGAGGCGCCTCCGACTTCAGCTGCTACTACCGTAACTCAACCGGCACCCTCGTCAACCACGGCTGGTGCCGGCTTACCTGACGTTATCGCTCCGTCCAATGGTATTCCGACTATTCCACCCGACTCTACACTGGTCCAAGTCGGCTTCACATATGCACTGAACTATCCTTTCATCGTGCAGAATCCGCTCGCAGTGGCCCAGATCTTCGACTATCTGCCCAGGGGACTCTCTTACGGTCTTGGCGTTGACCTGAATCAAACCATCATGCAGTCAATCCAGCCATACCAGACTTCAGGTGAAAATTTCATAGTATCGATGGCGATGATATACATTCCGAGTGATCTAGTCAACTCGCTCTTGCTCGGTTTGCACACGCCCTCATCTAAGTTTTACAACAATCCGGACTCGAGCGTGAACAGTCTCATGGGCCTGATTGATCCTACGATCCCTCTAGTTGCGTCAACATCCGGCAGTGGTTCAACGGCACTTCCAGGTGACTCATCTTCAGGCTTCTCCAGCGGTTCTACTGGCAGTGGCGGAAGTGGGACCCCGAATCCAAATCCCGGATCGGGTAGTCAATCGACGGTATCGACTGGTTCGTTAGACTCGTCGCCTGGATCTTCGAAAACCAGCAGTAAGACAGTCATCGGTATTGCTGTCGGAGCTGTTGCTGGCGTGGTGCTGTACGGTGTCCTTGTGTTCTTTTTGGCAAGGAAATATAGAAGGTGGCAACAGAGACGAAATGCGTCCCCAAATATGCGCCAGATATCACCACCTATGCCGTATATGGCGACGTCATCGAGCAGTCCATATTCATACAGCTCGCCAATAGGATCAGGGGGCGGCAGCGGCAGTGGGGGCGGCGCACCTGGTACCTCCGGCAGTCAATCGGGTTACTCACCTACGTCGTTGTCGATGGGACGGAATAATGTCAGTCGTCAGTCTAGAATTAGTGGTAGCCATGGTTCGTCGACTGGAGGTTACGTGAGTGCTCGCAACCAGCCTATATCTGTTCCAGTTATGAGCGAAAACTCGCTGGGATGGTCGTGACCAACCGGTATCCTTCTGCATATAATCTACGCTTTTAGATTTTGATTTTTTTTGTTGTTGCATTCCTTACACTTTGGGTGAGAGAATATGTGTGATTATGATATACTATGATGTATCGGGATTTTTTTTTGTGTTATGTCTTGCTATCTTATTGGTGTTTGGTGTTGATATCCTTTGTTTTGCTCATTTGAGGTAAGACTCTCAGGTTTTTTTGGAATGCCATTAATTCCTTAAAGCAAGCTTACTAACTTTTGTGGCAGATATAGAATTTTCAGGTCAAAATATATGCAGTAATATCTGGCATATCAAAAACATAAAAAGCCGTTCATTCACGTAAACAGACCGTCGCTTACTTACAATAATACACTTTCGTTTGTTGTTGTTTTCTTGTATAACTCATGATAAATGATGGGCATATTATTTTTGGGCAGATAGATTAGTTTACTTTCATTTATTTGATGTAATTTATTATTAATTTGATTAATAAATATGGCCTTTGGCATATCACTCATGAAGTTAATAACCCCCTAACCGCCAGCAGCCCTTACCCTAAGCTTAGTCCAATGACGGACTTGTGCGGCGACTCCGTCCCTGCCAACATCAGCGCGCTTTCGCACTCGCCTGGCAAATATTGCGACTTTGACCGGCGATTTAAGCAAACCATGTCGACAGCGCGACGCCGGCAAGAAGATGACGATACGGGCATGGAGCCCGGTGGTAATCGTAGCAGCGACGAGAGCAGGAGCAAGAAGAGGAGTCCAGTTGACGGCGGCGATGAGAAGACCGAGGATGCGGAGGAGCTGGCGCGGCGACGGGATATTGCTGAGCGGGATGAGCTTGCCGAACGGTTACGGCAGCGGGATATAGACGCGCAAAAGCAGCGCGATGATCGGTCGGCAAATGACGAGATTGTCCGACGCAGGCGATTGTTGCAGGACAACGAAGCCCGGGATGCCATGTTGCCGGACTTGCGGATCCGATCACGCGAAGTATATCTTGGTCGACGAGAACAGCAGAAATTGGAAGAATTACGACAGCAAGTTAAGGATGACGAGTTATTGTTTAAAGGTGTCAAGTTGACACAGGAGCAAAAAGACCAGATCGAATACAACAAACGGATTTTGCAGATTGCTGAAGAACGCATGGACATTGACACCAAATATCAGGGATATGAGTTACCTGAGGATTATATCACGGAAAAAGGAAAGATTAGTCGGAAGAAAAAGAAGGAGGCAATGTATAAAAGATATACAGAGGTACCTGATCGAAAACGAAAGGTGCTTACGGATGAGGCGCAATGGGAAGAGGAACAAGCGCGGCGTGCGACAGCACGGATTAAGAAAGAAGTCACGGAAGAGCAAGTGCATTACGATTTTGTCAATGATGATAGCCAACGGATCGATTTTTTGGAAGAAGTCAGTGAGATGCTCAGTAAAGAGCAGGAAGAACTGAACGCGTCCTTAAAAGAAGCCGAAGAACATGCGTTTTCGATCGACCAAGTGCGCAAATCGCTTCCGATTTATCGATACCGTGACGAACTTTTGGATGCTTTTCACAATTACCAAACGGTCATTATTGTCGGTGAAACTGGCTCGGGCAAGACTACTCAGTTGCCACAATACCTTCACGAAGCCGGATACACAAGAGATGGCAAGAAAGTTGGATGTACACAACCTCGTCGGGTGGCTGCAATATCTGTCGCCCAGCGAGTTGCTCAAGAGATGGGGGTCAAGTTGGGCAACGAGGTCGGATACTCTATACGTTTTGAAGACAAGAGCTCAGAAAAGACCATATTGAAATATATGACCGACGGCATGCTTCTGCGAGAGTTTCTTACTGATCCTGAATTATCGACATACTCAGCGCTTATGATTGACGAAGCCCATGAACGTACGCTGCATACTGACATTCTATTTGGGCTGTTGAAGGACATTGTGCGATTTCGTAAAGATCTTCGGCTGTTGATTTCTTCAGCTACTATGGATGCTCAAAAATTCTCGGAATTTTTTGACGATGCCCCAATATTCCAGAGTATGTTGGATATTTTCATCATTTTGAAATTTTCATGAAGAAACTTACTAACAAAACGACAAATAGTTCCTGGACGGAGATATCCTGTAGATATACATTATACTCCACAACCGGAAGCGAACTACGTGCAAGCGGCCGTTAATACAATTTTCCAAATTCACACGTCCAAACAAGAGGGTGATATCTTAGTGTTTCTAACTGTATGTTGCTTGTTAAAAATTCGTTTCGTTTCTAATTGGGAAGTTATTCACTTTTTTTCTAACTATTTAAACAGGGACAAGATGAAATAGAAACAATGCAAGAGAACATCCAGGACATATGCTACAAGCTTGGTAACAAGATCCAAGAGATGATAGTATGTCCAATCTATGCGAACCTTCCGCCCGACCAGCAAACCAAAATTTTTGAACCGACTCCCAAGAATGCCCGGAAAGTTGTATTGGCTACTAATATTGCAGAAACATCCATCACTATCGACGGGATCGTGTATGTTATTGATCCCGGTTACGTAAAAGAGAATGTCTACAATCCTCGCAGTGGTATGGAATCTCTTGTCGTTACGCAATGTTCGCAAGCATCAGCGAATCAGCGCGCCGGTCGGGCAGGTCGGGTTGGTCCAGGAAAATGCTTCCGATTGTTTACCAAGTGGGCATATTTCAATGAACTGCCACAGAGCACGACACCAGAAATACAGCGGACGAATCTGGAAAGCGTGGTTCTAGTGTTAATGTCTTTGGGCATTAATGATCTCTTGAACTTTGATTTCATGGATCCTCCCCCTACAGAGACATTAGTTAGATCGTTGGAACATCTTTATGCACTAGGTGCATTGAATGATCGTGGCGAGTTAACAAAATTGGGACGACAAATGGCAGAGTTCCCGGCTGATCCGATGTTTTCGAAGGCGATCATTGCCAGTGATATGTATGGATGTGTTGAAGAAGTTTTATCAATCATTGCAATGTTAGGGGAGGCATCTTCCTTGTTCTACCGGCCAAAGGAGAAGAAGCTTCATGCTGACAAGGCCCGTGATGCGTTTACTAGGCCCGGTGGTGATCATCTCTCATTGTTAGAGATATGGAACGAGTGGGTTGAAACCGATTTTTCGCAAGTGTGGGCTGCCGAGAATTTTCTGCAGTACAAAAGTTTATGTCGAGCTCGTGATGTCCGAGACCAACTGTCACGACTATGCGACCGAGTGGGCGTCAAGCTGTCCAGCGCCGGTACACAAGAGAATGGGGTTGTTAACATCCAGAAAGCCATCACGTCAGGATTCTTTTCAAATGTGGCAAGGTTAACACGTAATGGTGAAAGTTATCGGACAATCAAGACGTCGCAAACCGTGTACATACACCCGTCAAGTGTGTTGTACAAGAAAAAACCAAAGTGGATTTTGTATCACGAGTTGGTGTTAACTAGTAAGGAGTTTATGAGGAACTGCATGCCAATCCAACCGGCGTGGTTGATGGAAGTGTCGCCGCATTTTTACAAGCAAAAAGATTTAGATAATGTCACTGGTGTCACTGACAAGAAGGAAAAGGACAAGTAAAATACTGATTTTGGCTTGGTTGAATGATTGTAAATATATTTGTAAAATACGATAGTTAAGGTCTGGCATATGTTTTCACTCTATCATAATTGAGGTCATAACAAACGCCAAACTCTCCGATAAGTGAGTGACCATCAGGTGAAGTCTAGGAGAAGATATGTGTTTTTAGGTTGCCACGAAGACCATATCGCTGTAGGAGCGTTTTGGATAGGTCCAGCAGCGATTATCCTGGGCATAGCAGATGCGAATAGTATCCAATAAGTACCTGCCTGGTCCCAAAACTTTGCAGGATGATTGAATAATTGGGAAAGATCGAGATAGTGGGGAGCGTGGAGTAATTTAGGTCAGGTCCTGTAGGCCCATATGATTCGTCGTAATTATTAAATACGTCAGTTCTGCTACGTGTGCTTATGTTGCAGGAATTGCAGCATTCTCATCTCTCTCAATGCTCGTCGTTGAAGCCGCAGAGAAACAAATCGTCGACTCGGGTGTCAGTAGAAGACAAGCAACTTATATGTAATTCTGACATTATTATTGGACAAAAGTCGAAAGGAGGCGTCTTAAAACATCTCGCGAATTTCAAAGCATGTTTTGGCGCTAACCTATGAAAGGTTGAAACCTCTAACCCAATTAGGCTAGCGCATAGTCCCTGACTTAACAATTATTCGATTTACCCGACAAGATGGCTAGCCCTGGCCCATGGCGCGTAGGCGTCACATTATACGGAAATATGCGCATTCGACACAGACCTTGAAATCAAAAGAGTCACGAGATCTAATAAATTCTCTATTTTTTTTTTGTAAAAAGGAGCGATGATCATGAGTTAGACCAAATAACTTCGGCCTATGCTATATTCCTTGGTCTTACAGGCTACATGATTCACATCAGGCAGAACTAGTAGAAATGCATTACTAAAACTAAATTGACAGCAAAAATCGCTATGCTAGTATGGTCAATAGGAAGAAGAACGGAGCCATTCTGGGGCTCTGGTTAAATGTATCAACGTGTGTGTGTTCCGGCCATTTATCGTCATGGAGGCGGTCGAAAATGCGTTGACTTGACGGCGGTTCGCGTCCTTCTAATTGCAGTTGGTGTATAAGAGAGCTACGTGGCGTGCTGATTCCAGGTGATTGGAATCAAACCTGTGGCAGGACTGTAGTTTTCCAGCATTCTTCTGCAGTCGGCGCCCACCACTCCGAGTTTGCCACGCATGGAAAGGAAAAAAATATATTCCTCAATTTAGGTTCGTCGTTCCTGCAGATCTGGAACCGTTTTGCATATTTGGGCCTGGCCGATAGATGTACCTCATCGGGAATGTCAGATCGAAGCTTAATTAAAAGTTTTAGGGCCAGATCGGTGTCCCAGTGACCCTGCCCCCCGATGAGGTGCAAAGCGCCTTGATATGGCTTGGCGAGATTGGAATGTACCGAAGCACCTTCTACAGGGTGTCGCGCAGTTGCTCGCTATTCCTTTTATGGCGGAGGCTTATGAATAGAACGCTACCGCCTCTGTCAAGCAATTCCTCGACGAAGTTAATGTCATTTTTCTCCGTCAATTTCTTGTTATGGTCAGAGAACCAGCGAACAGTCCAGGATATTACAGAGAATCCAATTACTACTTGTCCTGCGGTCTTGTCCGAGACTGGTCAATGCTACAACAAGCACAATGGTGCGGCACTGCTGCAAATCTTCTGTGGTCAGGGGCAGTGATCACTTGCCACTTGTGGATGTGCATCAAAGTTAAGTTTCTCGCTTGCCACTCCTTCCACGGCTTCTAGAAGTCTTCCGTGCAGACCGTTTTGTGTTACGTCTCAAACTTAATTTTATTTTCCTGCAGGTAAGCGCATGCGTTGTCACCTCTTTTTATACTACATAGACGTAAGCCAGACCTAAAGGAACATCCTAAACCAACAGCAATGTTTATTCTGCGGCAAAGTGAATGATGCTTACGGTTTCTTGCTACTTTGTGCGCATTCGGCGACAGTTCTGGTAGAGGTTCGTTGACCACAAGTCTGCTGGGTCACGAAATAGTGCGGCTGAATGTTCGGCCGAGAAACGAACTCAATCCAACGTAAATAGGCCCGAGCCAAATTTCCGAAACAGTACGAATGCGTCTCGCCATGAGTTTCCACCTATTCCAGCGAAAAAAAGCACAGACTGACTATGTACCATGACCATACCTCCAATAGCCGTGGTAGTTTCACACAAGCAGTCCAGAACGGATTTATTTTTTTCCGATTTCTTCGATCTTATATCATCATGGCTTGCCCCCTCGTCCGTCGTCTCCTCCCCTTCCAAACACCGGACGATTAAACACTTCAACGTATGCATTGGGTTCATAGCCTGTTCTTGGATCGTCGCTTTATAAACCGGTCAGTCTAGTACAGCAAGAATCAAGTCCAAAACGAAGTACCATATGCGAGAAGGTGTTGGCTTGTTCGATGGACATGTGAGTAATCTCTTGTTTCGCAGATCTAAGAGAGTCCCGTCGTGACCCCTGGTTGTTTTGGCC
The DNA here is from genome assembly GCA_003705905.2 of Lipomyces sp. NRRL Y-11553. NCBI lineage: Eukaryota > Fungi > Ascomycota > Lipomycetes > Lipomycetales > Lipomycetaceae > Lipomyces > Lipomyces sp. NRRL Y-11553. Next base: position 57,860 of record PPJW02000051.1, on the reverse strand, counting down.
GAACGGACGTTAAGTCCATCGTAGGACTTTCGACCAGGGGTTAAAGCTGATGGTTGACGGTTGACGGTTGACATCTAACGCCGAGCCGCAACGCCGCTTGCGGCTGCAGATAGCTGTCAACCACATGCGCGGCACACGGCCTCTATCTTTGCCGCTTCGTTGTATAATCTAGCTTCCGGTAGTAATCAAGATATTCTCCAGCGAAATGCTCGATCGATGCTATAAGGGCCGTTGGATATACATGACGGCTTGTAGAGTCTGGTTGTCGCGGATATACAGTATGCTAACGACACAGCAGCGCATTCTTCTCATTGCACGATCTCACAGAGGCGGGCACGATTCTCTTCGTTTCTGACTCCATAGAGTTAGTCTTAGGATTCACTGCATCCGAGGTCGAAGGGCGGTCGGCATTTGACTACTTCCACCCGGACGAGCTTACCTTTGCGCGCGCCACTCATGCTAGCGCAGTTTTGCAGGATAAAGCAGCGGTTCATTGCTATTGCCGACTTTTAAGCAAAGACGGAACATGGATTCCGTGCGAGTGTACTTTTACCATCGTCCGTGATATCGTAGTTGCATCTGCGAGTGTTTACCAGCACACAGTGAAAAGTGACGGTCAGCTTTCACCGGAATTGTTTGCCTAATCTGCCAAGTTGCTAGCTAACGCAAAATAGAGCGAGCCCGCATGGCTACATTCATCAGTCGTGAATATTCACATTCGTCCTTTGAGTCAGGAGAACAGCAGTTCCAGATAACAACCCCAAGTGAGGTTGAATTGCACGAACCCCGCGCCGCTTTGATTCTCAACCGCACTTCACAATCGTTGCCGATTCTTTACGCGACACAATCAGTCACTGAAATAGTCGGTCTCTGTCCTCACGAGATAACAGGATGGAATCTATGGGATTGCGTGGATGCACAGTCGCTCATGTCCGCACAACTGTCAATCGAACGAGCAAAGGAGAACGACTCATTATCGCACCTGCGGTTTTCGTGGAGGGATCCACGCTCGCAAGAGCATCCGTCGACACCGGCAAGTCAGCTGCCGGTTATGAGTACCCCTGGTCACGAAAGTACGAGTACTCGATTTGATATTATCGAAGTCGAAGCTTTTGTCTCGTGCACTTCCGATGGACTTATCATGGTACTACGTCGCGCAATGCCAACATCAAGTTCCGACCAGAATGTGCTCGTTGGACCATCTCACGGCGCGTTTTTCAGTCCATGGGGAGGACCATCGCCAATCTTGCCTCCACCTCTTCCACAGGAAACCCTTCTCCCACCACGTTCGGCGTTCATGACCTCCATAGCACAGACGGCCGACAATGACATACATGATCACAAACGTTCAAGCGACGAATCCGACGACGGCCTCATATAGCTTTTGGGAGGACTTCCCGTCGACGAGTCTCTACTTCATCTTCCTGACTCGACAGCATAGGGGGGTTGTTCGCCTCACCCTTGTCACGAGGCATGCGAAGAGCATTCACTAGATGCACTGCAATTATTGACGTCTGGTTCGCTTGACATGCAAGTTCAGACAGAAATTGCAAACGCACTTGCAATAACGGTGTCAGCTATATTATAGTATTGTATAATGACCTCTCTCGAGGATAATATTTCATGTATTATAAGCGCTTTCGACGATAGGATTTCGACTATCTAATTCTTGTATGCATAGTTAAGGGGTCTAGCACAAATTATTAGCACTTATTGGAATTGTATACAGCGAATAGGCCTCGAGATTAGTAAGTGCACAATTGGGTTCGCGCAAGCAACCGTCTGCACTGACCAACAACACAACTTGCTGCCGTATGACGTCATGGCGCTAAATGTGGTCCTGACACATCGTGTGATAACGGCCTAAAAGTAGCTACTGCATTCGACACTCTTGTACATTATATCTTTGAACATGCTTGAGCGCAGCTGGTGTATTTTCGCCTGAATGCCGCGAAACCGGAGCAGGCCGCACCAGGCAACCAGATGTGCGGCTCAGGGTCAGGGCATATAATTGAAATTGGCAGGTCCTCATGCGGGTTAGGTTGGACTCTGGACAAGCCAAGCGCGTCATTTTTCAGGCCGAAGGTCTGGTTTCTGGCCTAATGGTATGACCGCGTCGACATACGCATATTAATCAACAGGTATTCAAAAATAAGGCATGAAAGTTTGGATCTGAAATTGGTAAGCTTATGTAGGTTGAGGGGTTCTGTCTCACCGCGACAATCGCAATATCGACGCGTTGGAAATTTTGTTATTTGGTCGCATCATTTCCAAGAAACGTTCACTGACTGGCATGCTCAATCTGCAGGTTAATCAATATTTGATCGACAATTTAAATTCATCTCGCAATATCGCTGGAGAAGAGAAATTAGTATGAGCGTGATAAGAATTCATACTGTCAGCATTACTTCCGTGCTATAACGCACACCAACTTGGATATTACCGTCCCGTCACTGTCATTATTATGTGTGCAGATGCAAGAGAGAGTGTTTAACAATGAAGAAATTTATCGTCGAAAGCGTTGCTTATGTGAGTTGCTCGTGAGAATATAATTTTGGACGAAGCATGGCTGAACGACTAAAAGACAAACAATGTGTCGATCTTTTACTATGTCTCATTCTACCCCTATACGAAACCGAAAGAACCCCAGATCTTCGCCACAATCGGAGATACTCAGGTATGCGCTATTGAAGTGTTCCCAAAGTCAACTCAGCAGCTTGTTAATACTATTCAGGTCGTCATTGCCGCCTGTGGCATGGATCCAACGAGCCAGGATAAAAACATAGATATTATCGCCACGTACGCGGACGAAAATGTATGAACAGTTCTTACCAACATGATAGTTTTACAGATAAACATACTAACGCAACACAGCCTCAGGAAAGCCTCTGCTCGGCTTGTTGGACGTACGACTCTAACACTGGTCATCCCCTGATAGCCGTCGGCGGTAAGAGCGGCATAGTCAAAATTATTGACTGCAGCTCCGGAGAACTGGTTCGGGTACTTAAAGGTCATGGAGACGAAATCCTTGATTTACATACTTGTCCCACGAACGCACATATCATCGTGTCGTCATCGGGAGACCATACGATTAGAGTGTGGAATCTCGATCCGATGTACAAGGACCAGCCTTGTGCTATAATATGCGCTGGTGGTGGGCATCGCGAGCAGGTTCTCACAGTTGTATGTTCTTACACGTTTTAGTACTGTAAATTGGCTAATGTGGGCCTAGGGTTTTCACGACTCTGGCCGCTTTCTCGTTTCAGGCGGAATGGACAACCAAGTCCACGTGTGGGCCTTGCCCGGCCTCTCTAAATCCCATATGCACAAAGATGACCCGATAGTCCTACACTGGCCTCATTTCTCGGCCAGCTCCATCCACTCAAACTATGTCGATAGCGTTGCATTTTATGGCGATCTCATTCTCTCCAAAGCTGCAAAGGAAAACAAAATCGTGCTATGGCGTATCGACGGTTTCAAGTCCGAAATGGCGGATGTCTTGTCCCAAAATAATGCGCCGACGAATCATGACAGACAGCGAGAAACCCTTTCAGCTTTTGGACCTGGATTTACAAGGTTGGTACAGTTTAGTACCCCCAACACAGCCCCTTGGTATATGCGCTTCGGCATGCTTACCGGTGCCGGCAATGAGATGCCGTTATTGGCGATGGGAAATGATTCTGGGCGGGTGTATATATTTGATCTAAAAAGCTTTGAGTTGAACAAGGATTCTGACATTAGCACACGGACGGTTAACGGGAACTATGACGATGGGGAGACTTCTCCACGTGACAGTGATGGGTATGACGAGAAGGATACCAAGAGACGTAGACTATTATCTGGGTTGGCTACTAATGGGGATACGCGACGGCCAATACGTAGGAATGGGGTCGACAATGACAACGCTGAACGTATGGCTGCGGCGGCGAGCCGGAATGGCACTACACTGTCCCTGAGCGAGGACGGCAGTGTCCCCAACAACGAAGAAGAAGACGAGCATTACATGGAGGCAAGTTCCAACGTCGACGGAGTTGGTGAACATGACCTATGGAAGAACTCAGCCGACAGTGCAAATAACGATGCGGAGGACGATGAAGATGAGGTGTATGACGATGCACCAGATGACTATGAACCTGCGAAAACTGTATTACAGTCATCAGCTAATGAAATGCCAATCTTTCGCGTCGTCCAAGTCAGAGATGCAACTTCCGAACCAGTCCGGAACTCCACTGATGAGATTGATGGGAACGAGCTAGATGACGGAAGTCTTGGTGCACAAGACGACTCTCAAGATATTTCAATTGTCCAGAATCAAAGCATTATTTCGAATACCGATGGTGGGATTATAGAGCTCTCTTCAGACGAGGAGGGTTCTATATTGCACCAGGGCGAACTCGTTGTTCCCGACAGTGTGGAACCCGATGATGACGATCCAGAAGAAGAAGAAGAAGAAGATGATGATGACGATGATGACGATGATGATGATGAAGAAGAAGGACAGGAGGAGGAAGAAGAAGAGGAAGAAGAAGATGATGATGATGAAGAAGAAGAAGGAGGAGAAGATGATGATGACGAAGAAGAAGAAGATGATGATGACGACGACGAGGACGATGATGTCGAAGACGAGGATGTCAACACATTAAATGCCATTGATCAAGGCCCAGCCATAAAGGCCGCCAATGTCCGTTCTTGGAGCACCAGCGAGAATGGGCGTGTATTTGACAATGAGAAGCAACTTGAGTTGACAGCAGAAATTAACAAGCCAAATCTGAACGCGCTGAGTGAACATAACGAGCACAACAATATCAAAGATGATCTTGTTGCTAATGAAAAGCCTCCAAGAATAACAGCAAAAGGACAGAAGGTCGAACCCCTCGCTTTACCACTATCGCAGCAGAAAGCTCTTTCAAGTTCGTTCGAGTCACCTTCGCCGAGCAGTTCTCCAGCGATCGGTGGAGATGGAACGAGTGCTATTGCTGACCCTTTCCAATCAATACGACCACATATTATCCTCGACATACCTCGTTCGCGCCGGTTGGTGCGCCATCTGGCGTTTAGTCCGCACGGTGAATATCTCGTATCTGTGGGTGATGGAGGCGTGATATGCGTGTGGAGAATTGTATAAAATGATATCTGTACCACCTTGGAACCTTTATATTTGGATGTTATTCCAATAATTTGTGCAACAATTTGTAGGAGTATCTGTTTGTATAGAACTGTAATCTATTTTTTTTCGCGCTACTTACGGACCTGCTCAATTTACAATTTAATCAAAATTATTATAACAAAACAAATAAATGGCAAGAATATAACAGAGGAAGGACTTTAACTTTTGTAGGCGTCTACACGCTACTATCGCACATATGGTCTACATGGATTACACGCGCGTTGCTAGTTAAAACGAGTGGCTCTGGAGAATGGTACGCCGTGTGACAATTAAAGCAGACCCCGAGAAGACGAAGCAAATTGATGAATTCAAGCCTGTTTCATGGTCAATTAGCCTCCGCTCCTTATGGTCAAAAATTGGAAACAATTACCGCTTGTTCTCCTGCTTTTGCGTGAACTTTGTCAGTTTTCCGCTTCTTGATTGGTGGGGCCTCTTCATCTTTCTCCTCGGTAACCTCCTCCTCCTCTTCTTCTTCCTCCTCCTCGTCGATCTCCTCCTCCTGCTCTTCTACTCCCTTATCACCATTTTTTGCCTTCTCTTCTACAATCCAATTAGCTCTATCTATCCATATAATCCACTCATTTCTACTCATTTGCACATACGCTTGCCATTGGGTCCAACAGCCGCTGCCTCTTCTTCTTCCTCTTCTTCCTCCTCCCCACCTTCAATTTCCTCTTCTTCCTCTTCTTCCTCTTCTTCTTCCTCTTCCTCTTCTTCTTCTTCCTCGTCTTCAGACGCTCCAGGATCGGTATCCTCGTACTCTTCTTCCTCTTCTTCCTCGTCGGAGGGGAGAGCCTATGAATACCAGTTAGACGTCGGCGCCCCTTGATTCCCAAAGTGTACATCAGACTGCCACCCTCCACGACCAGCAACCATAAAGAACTAAAATATACAAATCAAAAATTACCTCAAGCTCTTCCTCAGGCTCAGCGCGTCTTCGAGACATTATTAATTGTGATATTTGATAGGGGTGCGGATAGATCAAGCAAACTGCGATGGTAGTGGGATGGGAAGATCCATAAGTGCAACTGGCGGGGGGGACGCACAACTGGGGGAATCGAGCCGCTGCCGTGCTCAGCGCTCTTCTGATGGCACAAGCGATGAGATTTTGGGCCCTCGTTCTCTTTTAATAGCCATCCATCAATCACAGCACCAATTTTTACAAATTCGCAATTTATTGAATTTTTTGTATAGAAAATGTTGGAGCAGCAATTCATTTACTGAAATCAGAGAATAAATATGAATGTCGTATGAGCGAGGTAGATCCGCATCAAGCCGGTGTCAATTGTCACTAATATCGACGGTTATGCACTATCGCAACAATAGAGATTCTGAGATCACATTGCCATTTTGGGACAGAGAAGCCTCCTTATCAGAAGTGAGGTGCCGAGATTGACCAGGTTGTTAAGATTTCAAGAGCTCGGTGGAGTCTTACAGATTGGATCCGCGCCAGCCTGAGATGATCTAAAAGGTACTAATTGGCGTTCGTAGACGAGGTTTAATGCTGAAAGATGGAGTGGTACTTGGTCCAGCAACGAATTATTTACAATCAAAATATTTATCCAGGACTTGCGCACGAAAATTATTCGCATAAACAAGTCCTCAGGATCGTGACCGAGTAAAATCATCTTCAATTGAAGATGGTGTCCTGAAAGTTCGCGAGATTTTCTGATGTGATGCCAACCAAAAAAGTGGCTGGGAAACAGATCCAGCGCGGCAGCCCAGCCAGCCATCCACATCCTTATAGAAGCTCTCGCAGCCGAGACTACTGCCAATGCCCGTCAAGCTATGTCAAAATCAGGTATCAGTCTACGCCAAATCTAAAGACTCGGCATCCGGATACAGAGCCAGCCACTATGGCGACGGTAGGGCGAGCTCGCCTCTGTTGTGCCATGGCTCTAATAATATCTAAGCTGTTCCGTATAAAGGACACTGTCTCGTAAATCCTGGCGAGATTTATTCATTGTTATTTATCGAAGAGCTTCCAAAAGCTTTACCAGGAATTGATTTGCTGAGGCGGATATAGGGATGATGAAATCCGTTGCATTGTCTCCTTTACTGCCACCGTCACCAACTCCGGCTCCTCCTCGGAAGAGTCCACTTCGGGGAGGACGACCATATCGGCCTCGAGCAGATCCCAAACTCCTTACACCTCCGCCGTTGTCACCGTCGACGTCATATCGGCCATGTGACTCGGCCAGGACGCAGAGACGAATTTCACAGAGAAAGAAGCATCTGCAGGTACCGACTCTGTCGGGATCAGAACTTCGACTTGCTCCTGCGAATCGCAGAGGTGATGCTGAACTCGAGATACATAGGGATAATGCACATCATCAACACATTTTCGCTGAGGACTGGACATGCCCTCTTCAAGCCTCACCGCAACCGGAACCACACAGGCTTTCTGTGTCATTGGCGGAAAGAACAACCTCATCGCGGAAGGGTAGAGTGTCTTCAGTTCCGAATTTGCAGTCTCCTCTACATTTGCCGGCGAAATATTCGAGGCCCGCATCTAAGTATCCCTGTTTAGCGTCTCCGCATTCCCGGCCCATTAACCGTCAGCGGACAAAGAGAATTTCGTCTGCTCCGCTGCCGCCTGCACCTTGCTCGCAAAAATTCCCGCCAGTGTATTATCCACCAAGGGAGAGACTGATATCACCACAGACGCCGTCATATGAGTCACGTCGGTCTGCTAGTGATCAGTTTGCCCCATACCCAGCGGCGCCAAGGCCGAAATTGTGGAAGAAAGCAGTGAAAAAGGTGATTGGCATTGAAGGTGTTAGAGAGTACGAAGATGTAATCGCCGAGACGGGATCTAGAGCGTCGATATCTGAGACTCTGTCCCCGGTTGTGTTACTAGCCTCACGGTTAAAGATCAAAAGGAGCAACAAGTTCAATCTTAATGACGCGATATATGGCAGCATTGGCAAAGAAGTCGCCGTGGAGGAAGACGAGAGACGCGAGTTGCATAAGGCTGCGTTAGAGCAGCTGCAGCACGACTATTTCAACCAGATCGTAGGCCAAGTTAGAGCATCATGTGCCGAGGATGCCGGGCCAGTCAAGCGCCCTGTGGCAGCAGTTCCCGAGCGTACGTCTCCGATTGTCGTCAAAACGGGATTACAGCGGATTGTTAGCGATCCGCATGATCGGGAGAGCCGGAGCACTTTCGTTTTCGACCCGGAACACATTCTTCAAGGACAGGGACTGGCATCGGTTACCACGGTCCCGAATGAGATTCCACCTTCGAGCCTAGAGGAACTTAACATCACAGACCAGTTCGACTGGCCCGACATACTGCCAGTCGCTCCGCTCGACATCCGCCGGAATAGCCACAAGAGCAACGACAACGAAAGCAACGATGTGAACGAGAGCAGCAACAGCAACAGTAGTATCAATAGTAGTAGTAGCAGTAGTAGTAGTAGCATGGCAAGCATGGGTCTCCTCGATTTCCAAGCACTGCTGGCGCGCGTCTCGGCCGATAGCACGGCAACGAACGCACAAAATATAGAGAGACTTGGTAGCGAGATACTGTCCTCAGGAGTGGGTTCAAATCCTCGTAAAAAGTTGGCGCCGGGGAAACGCATTGGCTTTCTATCGCGGGGTTTACTGGTAAATACTATATGTTGGAAGGCATCTGATTATTTTTGCACTAACTTGCTTTAGGGCTCAACAACGGGCGCCATCCGAAAACACCGATCAAAACTAGTAATGCTCAGTGGCACAAGGCTGAATCTCGCTGGGCAAAAAGCAAGAGCACTCGCGACTACCGTGGGCAACGATGGAGCGACGGCAGATTTCAACGAAATGGCCGGCCGAATCTCGGACAATTTCCTGAACTTCACTCAACTCAGTCCATTGTTAAGCCTTCTCGCCCTCCCCGTTAAGTTTGTCAGTTTTGTTATGACGCTTGTTCTATTCCCGCCCAGAGCGTCGCCAAGTTCGGATCCACCCGAGGTTCGTGCAAGGAAAGAAGCATTAAGAGGCACGGTCATGGATGCGATGATAATGGGCGAGTTCATATGTTTTGTGTGGGTTCTGTATCGAACCATCGCAGCCCTGCACCTGGCGTTTTTGGTGATGTGCTACCCCGTATTGACCCTGTTTAGTTTTGTCCTCGGTATGTAATGTGATTTGTACTATATGTAGTAGATACAGAACGGCAAAATATGTACATTCTCTATTCGTCGACTTCGTCCTGAGGGATTTGCTCGGCCGAGGCGACCCCTACTCCAACAAACTTCCCCGTGTAAGCTGCGCGCCAGAATCTAACCCTCCCGTCATCGCCAGAGGAGCTCAAAATGGTCCCTGCAACGTTCCACGAAACCTTCCAAACCTCACTCTTGTGGTGATCGAACTGGTCCAACAGCTCGACGTCGTAAGCGAATTCGTCATAATCATCGCCTTTGTCTTCGTTTAGGCTTACTGTGCCCGCTGCCCCGTTCCGATACTCCGCTGTCGGCTCACCAATCCGGCGGGTTGTGAGCTTAAAGATGCGGACCCAGCCGTCCCTACTGGCCGTTGCAATTAGCTCATACCGGCCACCAACTCCCGCGTTGCTCGCCCACGCAACATCCCTCACAATATCCGTGTGGCCAGGCAATTCCTCAGTACGTTCGTACTCATATATCCCACCATTCAGCCGCTTCCTGAACACGAACACTTTTGACATTGAAGACGCCACAAACTGCTCCACTGCTAGTTCTTCGATGGTCAACCGATCGACCCGCGGCAATTCACTGTCATCCATAGCACTGTCCAGATTACTTGTGAACCACGGCGCCCGAACTGTGCCAGACGGACACCAATCTATTGCGAAATCCCCTTGTAGGTCCTTCGCAGCAGCCACGCCGTTGGCAAGTAGCCCAGCTTTGTCGACCACTTTCTCAAACGCAAGATGCCATTGCCGCAGATCAGTAGGGTCTGCCGCGTGGTAAACCCTCACGACACCGTCAGTACCAATACATGCCAATTTCAGGCCATGTCCGCCGAACTTTGTAAACGCCACCTGGTGTACGGGGCCGGATGAATCTGATAGGGTAGCGATCTTGACGAACGTCCGGCCGTCATCTATCGACCTATGTACACGTACTGTTTGGTCTTCGGAGCATGACGCCAGGAGAAGACCATATTGAGGAAGTGCAAATGAAAGGCTGAAGATATTGGCATCATGAGCCTTGAAGGACGATAGTAGAGACCAGTCGGCCGAGGGAGAGACGCGTGTAAACAGTTTGATGTATTGATCTGAAGAGCAGGTCGCAAGTAGACGGCCATAGTGATCTGATTCCAGGTTAGTCGGTACTGGTCATGAGATTCTTATAGTCAGTATTCAATTACCGTATGCTATATCATGAATGAGGTCTTCGTGACCTGTTGCTAACGCATTCATTAGTGCAGATTTGTATTGACGCTGTGCAGATCAAGCAGAACCTTAAACTTCACTTATCGAGAAGATATGGCTCGGACTTAAATGTAAACGTCAATTGGTGGCAGTCGGCATTATTTTATGTACAACTGCCGTATATGAGATCGTTTATATGGTACCAATGTCGCATACCAGTAATGTTGCAAAATGCGAGTGCGCTCGGATCGGTGTCAAATGAACCAAAGGATAATTTGTCCATTTGTATCACCGACACCAGCACGTGCGACACTAGACCCTTACGTGGCATAATAATAACGCGGCCACGTCACCGACATCGGAGGGTTTAGTCCCGGATCCGCTCAATTTCGTTTCCTCGACCACAATTCTCAATGTCGGCACCTATACCAGTACTGGCTGGCGATGAAGCCGGCAATGGTTTACCTAAAGAATCAACAGGTCCTGATAAGCCAGTTCAGGAAGGGGCTGTACCTACGACGAGTTCACTAAGCTCCAAGGTATGGAGTCTCTTCCTAGTAGGCACGTCGTTCGCTCTAATCTTCAATGCGGAATACGATCCCCTGTTGGCATGTATCGGGTTTAGCGTACTTGCGTATGTCATTACTTCAGTATCAATACCAATTCTCGGTCCCGACTTCGTGCGTGTCGGGTTCGCTGGTCGTGATTTGGGAAAGAAGCATAGACCGCTGATGTAAGACGAATGATCTTGCCCATTCCACTTGAGTTGACTAGCTTACTGTTCTGTAGACCGGAAACAATGGGTGCAGTGTGCGCTGTGGTGTACTTAACTACTATGTTCTTTTTCATTCCGTTCTTATTTTACAAGTTCTTGGTGACGGAGACATCTGGCGGCGGCAATCGAGATCAAGTGCTCGACACGTCGACCTTACACAAAGGCCGATCTCTGCGCATGTTTCCTCACTCTAAATTAGCAGAGTTTCTTGCAGCGTTGCTGTCTTTGTTCAGCATGTTAGTGTTAGGTGTTGCCGACGATTTGTTTGACATTAGGTGGCGGAATAAGTTGCTATTGCCCGCAATTGCTGTCCTGCCTCTCATTCTGGTTTACTACATTGACTTCGGTGTTACACTGGTTGCGGTACCGCCATTCCTTTGGAAGATGTTGAATCCTGGTGTGGAGTCAAGTTTACCACCGATTGTAGACGTTGGCATGTTCTATTACATATATATGCTCGCGATGGCCATTTTCTGCCCAAACTCGATCAACATTCTCGCAGGAATCAACGGTCTCGAAGCCGGCCAATCACTTATTATAGCAATCTTCTTGTTATTTAACGACGCCTTGTACATCATGCCTGGCAGAATTTTGGGTCTGCATCCACCACCTCCAGCAACTGAAGCACACTTACTGTCAACGTACTTCGTGCTGCCATTAATTGCCGTGACTGCCGCCCTGCTCAAATATAATTGGTATCCAGCACGCGTGTTTGTCGGTGACACGTATTGTTATTTTGCTGGCATGGTGTTTGCGCAAGTCGGTATTCTCGGTCACTTTTCGAAGACGTTATTATTGTTTTTGATCCCGCAGATTATCAACTTTATATACTCAGCACCTCAGCTGTTTAAGATAGTCGACTGTCCGCGCCACCGTCTTCCAAAATTGAACACCGAAACTGGACTTTTAGAGCCGTCGCGCGTATATTTCGAATCACCCCCGAGAGGGCTAGACTTATTTCTGCTCACCGCTCTCGGGAAAGTGAAATTACTCAATCTAGAGCGAGATCCAGATACGCGTGTGATCAGATCTTCATCTAATTTCACACTAATCAACCTCGTGCTTACATGGACCGGTCCACTGCGTGAGGATAAGCTTGCTGTTGTTATGCTCGGGATCCAGATAGGTTGTTGTACAGTCGGGTTGATTGCGAGGCATACACTTGCACCGGCCATTTTCGGTCGTGATAATTTGTGAATGAGAGTGTGTATATCTTATATCTCTGTGGCGCCGACGGTTTAGAAGAGTTTGTACGGGTTTTTCAAAAAGGATTTTTGTTATGTACCTTAAAAGTAATGTCTAGACAACAAACCGGTCCAACTAAATTACACGTAGTATACCCACATGACGATGTGGGGAACGGTATTGGCAAGGTATAATTATGTAAGTTCCTCGCCTAGTACCTCTGTCCGTTCGAGCATCAGCTGATTCGTCCATTGCTTGACAAGGGGATGCATTATCTTCTCCCTTGCGTACCAAAAGCTCTTTAGATCAACATCTTTACTCTCGATTTTGGCTTTAACATCCATCTCGTATTCCGCCGTTTGTAGTAAAAATTCGAATTTGTCTAAGTCCTTAACGAATCGACTTTCGGGTGTAGTTTGTCCTTCATATTCAAAATAACAATCAGTCAATTCGGCCGATGCAGTTGGATTGAGAGGTCTGAGCTGATTTGCGAGATATAGTATAGTCTCCCGTTCGCGTCTATGCTTTTCTTCTGTACACAACGTATTAACACTAAGTTCAATAGACTTCCACTACCCACGACATACCCGCACCAACGGGATCCATCGGCGTTAAATCACCAACCAATGCTTCGGCTAGATCATGCACCAGAGCAATCATTGCACATTTTCTGCTGTCCAATTTCTCTTCTGTAGGAACTAACAGACACATCACCGCCATCCGGTACATATGGTCCGCAATAGATTCCGCATTTTCGACTCGTATGCCATGGTTTAACCAGCCGGTTCGGCGTTGTATCTTGAGAAACCGTAATATACGGAAGAAGGACAGTGGTGCAGGAAGCTTGAGAATTTCCGGGGGTATTACCGCTTCTGGGGTCCACCGCGGAGTCAAACCGTCGCTTTGAGCGATCCCGTTGGTAACATCGGCAGAAGAAGCTGAGAGTGAGCTGGCGGATGATGTCATACTGGTAAATCTATGAGGTGGTCTATGACTTGTTACTGTGTAGTTGCAACGTAGAGTCGCCGTCGGAATCGGTTTGTTTATACAAACGTTAAACGCGCTTTAACACGGAATATTAAAGAACCTTATTTCACCAATGACTCCCGAACAGCTTGCCTGCGTTTAACTTTGGACTTGCTATGTAATTACAGTCTAATTACAGGTAATGACTGCAGCTCAACAACATCTAGACCTTAATATTCAAACCGAATTTATAGGTTGGCATAGCGCCTTACAGCGGATTTGGCCTTTGGGTCTACGTCTACTGAAAGTAAGTTTGTTTTGTTGGCCATTTAACAGATAATGGGGTACCTTGCCTATGCAACTTCTAAAAGATATCAAGGATCATGATTGGAGCGTGAATGATTTCCTTAAAGAAATATTATACGAGAATGTCAACCAATACTAGAGTACATGAGGAAGGATAATATGTACAAGCAAATGACTCAATTAGAGTAATATTATGTGGCATCAATATGAAACGTGCGAATAGGGATGCTCCAGGCCTTTATCGGGCACCCAAAACCCTCTATAAGATCAATATGTACCTATATCTGCAGCATATTTTCATCGCATGCATTAATAAAATCGCGTCACAGGTCAGTGATAGATAATCATGTGGCCCTGTATCGCATGCGCGTGTTGTCGTTCCAACTATTTTTTCTCTTCAGCCTCTCCGCTACCATCCCCGTGGAATATCTTCTTCATTGTGCGCTTCAAAAATCCGTCATGATCAGCCGACTTGTCAGACTGATCCGGTGCTTTTGATGAAGTGTCCTTTATGTTGGATGATGACGAAGACGAACTGATGAAAAGTGCGAAAGTCAGAACCAAAAGATCAATCACAATAGAAATGTTAATACATTATTTTTATATGTACATTACAACTGCCATCTATATTGTAGACGTGCATCCCCAATAATCAAGTGATGCATCCAAAATGCGGTAACCGAGAGCAAATTCCGTAATCACGCGGAATAAAATTACTGAAAATTCAATATAAACTCACTTGTCTCTATTCGTCTGAGCTCGTCTTGCGCTCCTGTCATTGAATGCGTCCGCTAACTGTTCCATAAGTCTAGTTTGTTCGGCGTTCGTGGGTCTGTGACAGATTAACGTTCAGGCTCACTGAGTTAAAGTATAAAGTTATATACCTCAATATGTTCACTTTGAAGGTGACCTTCATGTCACCGTTCTGATTACGCTGTAGCATTGGCATACCCTTACCAGTCATGGTGACAGTCATGCCTGATTGTGTAGCTGGAGGGACAGTGAGGTCCGCCTCACCAGTGAGTGTCGGAATTCGAACTTTGCCACCGAGGGCAGCTGTGGTCATAGGAACCTCTGCGGTATAGAATACATGTGGACCTCTGCGAGTGAAGTCTGGATGAGGTTCCACTTTGACTCTAACGTACAAATCACCCCTATGAATGCGAACGTTCTTATCCGATTGAATCGGTGGTGCATCCCCCTCACCCGACACCCGTAGTCGCATGCCATCTTCAATTCCCGGCGGAATGTCAACCGTAGTCGTGCGTCGAGTCTTCAAGATACCCTCACCATGACAGGTCGAGCACGCAGACTTCGGATCCACAAACACACCTGTGCCACCACAAGTATTGCAAGTTGTGCCAATAGCAAATCCGCCATCAGTCATATGAACTTGAGTACCTGTACCACGACATTTAGGACAAGTAGCGCGTTTATGGCCCGCCTTCAAGCCTGTCCCGTTGCAAGTGTGACACGCGACTAATGGGTTATAACTGACGTCCCTAGAAATTCCTTTTGCGGCATCCATAAAGGAGACATTAACGAGCACCTACATATAGTTAGCTTTCCACCGAGTAAGGGACGAACGTCATCTGAACATGCCTCAATATCGTCCCCTTTAAATTCCTGAACCGTGTCTCTTGATCTCCGACCTCGCCCCCGAGCGCTGCCACCCGTAAAAGCGCTGAACAAATCCTCCATATCGAATGCTTGACCGCCACCAAACCCGCCAAAGCCACCGAAATTACTGAAAGGATTAAACGGACCACCGGCAGCGTCTCCGGGGCCACCACCGCCAGTATCAGCTCCGCCAAACGCCCCAGCTCCAAACGTATCAAACTGGGATTTCTTTTCTGAATTTGACAATATCTCATACGCGTCCTGAATGTCATGAAATTTCTTTTCGGCGCCCTCTTCAGTATTAACGTCAGGATGGTACTTCTTAGCTAAAGCATAATACGCCTTCTTGATCTCTTTCTCGGACGCATTCTTGCTAATTCCTAATGTGCCATACGGATCAGTTTTCCCATTTAGTGAGGGCAAAGTCGAATGAAATGACCGCCGTGACTGTAAATACAGCGGTAAGGAGTTACTCCGCTGTCTTTCTGAACGGCGCGACAGTCGACCAGGATATGCGCCTGTCGTGCTCTTTGATGAAAGCCTAGAGCTGGCGGCAACTGAGTATGGGCATTGCGTAAAAGCCACTTTCAATTGATTCCGCAGCACTGTAGTCGCTCTGGTAGATGCTACTGTGAAGGGCATCCCGCTGTAATTCTATGCGATAGATAAGCGACGAAGCAGTGAACGCGTCGATTGACGCAGTAGCTTTATTCACTAATGTCGGCACAAAATTTTATTCTAGTTATTATTCTATTTCGACTTTGCCGAAGAAAATTTAGGCCGTTGAGTTACCCGGAAATATGGGTCCAACTACGGAGAATATGATGCACGTATGCCATAATACCACTTCAACTTTGGCTTTCTCGAATTTTCTGTTCGTAAGTGTACTACCCGTGAGTCTTGTGATCTGTGATCTGTGGCTCTTTCCGCCAAAAGCCGCACCTTCCTTTATGATAATATTGCCCTAACCCACAGAGCAATATGCAAGAATGTGGAGGGACATATCGGTTCGATTCCCGTCACCACAAACCGCAACTCAGCTAATGATTACGATAATATAACGGAATTGCCATAGTCGTGCACATTACGACCGCTATGGCAGTGCCTTTTGGAATGTTGCCGAGTTGAGTAATAGCCCCGCTGTCAAATTAGCGCAAATGTTTGCGTACCTTTTAACTTTCCACCATTTGAAGCTCCTTTATTGGAGCTAAAAGACCAATCCATCGCTTAAATTTGCAATTTAGACCATTTTGCGATAGTTGTGAGGGAATATCTTGGACCTCTCTCACAGGTTTCCTGCATTTTTCTTCTAGGGCGCGGGTTTGGTTATCATAAGCGGTAACAGTTGGTATACTATAGTGCCCCTACACATTGGCGCTACCATCAATTCGTGATATCACCATGTAGATAGGCGGTCTTCATAATCAACAGACGGTCTTGATAATCGCCAGTGTCTTCATAATACAAACTCTGTACATATACATATGAACACTAATCCAAGCCAGCGCGAAGCCTGACACCAGCGTCCCAGCCATCGTCTCCTATTTTTTGCCATGCCCAAACCTTATTGAAAGCAGAAACAAAGTCGATTGTGTGGAGAGTAATCCTACTGTAACTCAAACTAAAGCTCGAAATACCAATGCTCCGAAGCTTCAAGTAATTCTTGAGAAGACCGAGTTTAAAAAATAGCCGAAGACGCCTCATTCTGTAATGTTTATTTTCTTGTCGTCCTCTTCTAGCTTGCGGCGAGCACGCAAAATCATATTTTCCCGCTGCTGCCGTAGAATTTCTTGCCTCTCCTCTTTCGATTGACTCCACTTCGCCTTCTTCATTGCCACAGTCGAAGTATTTCCCGGGATTATTCCAGCATGTTGACCCAGGTCAATGTCAGCATGAAGCTTCGTTTGAAGCTGATATCGCGTAATCAAATCAGGATATAGACCCTTCGCAGCCGCAGATGGCGACGGCTGTGGCTGCTGAGGTGCTGCTGGCTGCGCATTCGGAGGCTAACGAAGTAATTATCAGGATATCGCCTAACCATAACACCATGCCAAAACCGGTGCAACTTACGAGTGGTAATCCACCCTCAGCTAGGATGCGGTCGATCGTCAGCTCAACTGATCCAGTCCGCTCAAGATCATATCGTATTTGCTCGACCGTTAGAGCAGGTGCAATGCTCTGGACAACTTCTATCATCGCCTGAGTAACCGGTCGTCTTCTCCGGTAACCTGCATTAACTTCAGTGGCTGTTTGTGAAGACGATGTCGGCGTGCCCGTGGTACTGGATGATGACGGTGGCGATGCGGATGGGATCACGAACCAGCGTATTAACAGAAAGCCTATGACTATACAGGCAATAAAAGTAGTCGTCGTACTATCGCTTGCCATATCTACAACAGTTAAAAGTCAATCAGCGAACGTAGCGAAAACGAACGATATGTTACGGTGATTTTGAACTAGCACGGGACTCGGTTCTCGTGGAAGGCGGTGGGAGCACGAACCCCATCAGTTGCCCTTACCCTGGAGTATGTGAATATATTACCAAGTAGATTTCTTCATATGCATGCATAGGTAACACCGTTTCCAAGGATGACAACATGTAAATAAAACAAATACTAAAATTATATCGCCTAAATTACATAACAGACACGACAGAAGTGCCTTCTTGGAAACGCGTTCTGAATACACGATTTGCATTCGAGAAAAACCCTTCCTTCAAACTGACGACTATAAACTGGGACCTAGACTTCTGTTAGTGCCACGCGGTGCATGTCAAGTTGATCAAATTCCATACCCTTTGAACCTGGTTTTAATCAATCGTCCAATATTCTGTGTATGACTCAAGTCAAGAGCAGCATCTATCTCATCAAGAATGTACATAGGAGCCGGCTTGAACTGCAGAAGTGCCATTATCAAGGAAAGTGCGACTAGAGACCTTTGGCCACCACTAAGCTCCGTGAGACTTTCTTTCCAGATTTTGCCAAGGCACACTTTAACATCGAGACCAGTTCTAACGTCGTTGCCTTCTGATGGCTCTAGTTTAGCGAAACTTCCCGGTAACATGTCAGCAAATATTTGGCCAAACTCCCTGGATATCTGTTAGAAATTGTCCCGACTATCAGTTGTTGCGCGTACCCATTCACTTTCTTCCAGGTCTTGATGAGAGCCTCGTTCTTGTATTGATCCAAACTCTGAATCGTCTCCTCAATCTTTCGCTTATCTCTCGCGACAGTCTTCAGCATGGTGCGTAAAGCAATTTCCTTCTTCTCGACTGTGTCAATCATGTTCATGACTTTGCCATTCACTGTTTTCTTCATCTCATGAAACCTATCCGACAGTTGCTTCATAGTGGCCTTGCATTCTACGATATTGTATCCAGAATAATCGTATGGACTTCCTTGCCTGCCGAATGAGCTAAGAAGGATTTAGAAAAATATCTTCAATTTGAGCTTGGGCAGAGATATACTTACTCTTTTTCTTCTTCAACCCAAGAATACTCACTCAATAGTTCTCTGAGTCGTTCATGCACACGTTGCCTCTCATTCTTCGCCTTCTCAAGCACATGGTTGATCTTCTGAGAGGCAACACCAAGATCTGCAACTTTCTGAGACTTGGCCCTGGTGGCTTCTTCAAGAGCTCCTAGCTCGTCATCAAATCTTATCAACTTCGCCTTCTCCCGCTCGACAGTTTCAGAGGTTTCGGCATAATGGCACTATACGTTTTAATAAGCAGCCTTCAGCCAGAACTTCATCACCGTGTACCTTAGTAGATTCTAATTTCTCCTTGATATTCGCAATTTCGGCATTTAGGTCCTTCCATGATTGTTTCGCCTCTTCGAACGCTTGATTGGCGAGTAGGACCTCATTATCGAGTTGGTCTACTGATAGTAGCGAGAGTCTCTTAACTATCACGATGCATAACAATACTTACCCTTTTCTAACTGAGCTGACTGGAACTGCTTCTGAGCAGCCTTCATATGGTTGGATGCCTGCTCTGCCTGTCTCTTTAATGCAGCCCATTCATTCTACACAGCCATTAGACGGTAATGAGGATATTCCAAACTAGAATACTTACTTTCAAAGCTTCCAACTTAGAGTTTTTGTTTGACTTGAATTCTTCAATGTCTTGCTCTATCTTGCGAATTTCATTTTCTGCCTTCACTTGGCTCTGCTGAGCTTGCGTTATTTGTTCGTGGAGCTGTTCTATAGTCCGTGTAGCTGTGTCCATCTCGTTAATAATCTAAGTTCGATTAGCAGGCTTCTAATTAGTAAAGGAGGCTGCCTACAGCGGAGCAAGAGTTATTGGCGATCTGTTGTTCCATCAGAGCAATCTCGTGTCGTTTAAGATCCAGCTGCTGATTTAGTGCTGTTCCTTCGGCTATCTTGGCCTTCTCAATGGCCATGATATCTCGCAAATGTCTAAGTGCAGCCACCTCCTGGTTTCTCTGCGCCATTAGTTTGTTTAATTCTTGGACAGTGATCAAGACACCACTAGATTTTGTCGCACTGCCGCCAGAAAGAGTTCCACTTGGATCGTACAAATCTCCCTCCAAGGTTACGCTTTTCATACGAACGCGAGGATCGAACGTTACCCGCTTGGCAGTATCAGAATCAGCGCAGATTAATGTCGAGCCAAACACGAATTCCATAGCTCTGGAAACTTCTTCGTCATATCCCACTAGCGAGAGAGCAAGATCGACTTTTCCGCGTGCCAGGCTTTTGGCTGCGCCAAGCTTCTCGGCAGAAGCTTTAAATGAGGCTATCTTATTCAACGGGATGATAGTGACTCGCTTTTGAAGGTTACCTCTTTCAAGAAGTTGTGTTCCAGTAACGTCAGAGTCGACAACAACGTTGTACAATCTACCACCTGCACATATCTCGAGGGCAACTGCCGTAGCATATTTCTCCTTTTCTATCGAGAAAAGCTGCGCAATCAAACCTTTCACTTTGCTTCGATCGAAATCTGGAATTGGGTCTGTATATGTAAAATCCATATTAGCCACTTGTCGTTGCAGACCATCAATTTTTGCTGTCAACTCGCGGATCTGTCCTTCACTAGTAGCTTCCCGCTGTTTCATACCCTCGTGGACTAAAGGATCAAAGTTCATCGATGACAAAGTTGCCTGCAGTGAGCCACCTTCCGATTTCAACTTCTCCAACATGTCTAACAGACTTCGGTTCTGCTGTCGTGCCTTGCTTGCTCGAGGCTCAAGCTCTTTAACCCGCTTTTGGAGGTGAGCTATCTGCAGCTTGAGTTGCTCCTGTTTTGTCTTCGACTGACTAGCACAAGCTCTGGCTTCTTCCAATTGGTCCATAAAACCGTTCTTTTGACCTTCTTTGGATGCCACGCCGGTTTGCAGAGTCTCAAGTAATTCTTCCGCTTTTGTCGCTTGTCCGCAAACAGCATCATACGCGTTCTTCATGGAATGGAATGACTCTTGGGATGCACGATATTCCTCGGCTTTAGTCGCGAGCTGCATTTGAAGCTGCAAGAAACTTTAGTGATGATAGGACAAAGGACTTTCTTAACTAACCTCTGATATATTATCTTGAAATTTTTTGCCCTTTTCTTCCTCCTCTCCTGTATTTTTGGTCTTAAGTTCCAGCAATGTACTAAGACGTACGATTTCGTGCGACAACTCCTTAAGCTTCTGCTCCAGTTTCTGATACTCCTTTCCTTTCTGAAGCTCTTTCTCGCGTAGTGCTCTAATTCGCGCAGAGTCCTCCTCGATGATTGCCATCTCATTGTGCATTTTGTTAATTTGAGCTTCTGCTTCATTCGCTTCGCTAGTCTTATCGGCGATCATTTGCTCAAATCCAGCTAATTGTTCCTAATTAATTATAGATTAGACACTACCCTGGAGTGGGACACTTGCACATACATTGTACTTGACGTAGTCATGAGAAACTACGACTTTGGTTAGTCTTTCTAAGTCGGACTGAGTCTGTTGCAATTCAAGGAAAGTGCGCTTCTCGGCTCTTAATTTATCTAGCTTGGGTTCAATTTCTTCTCGTAAAAGTTCGTTGATTTCCTCAAACTTCTTATCCTTCTTAGACATTGTTTTCAAGGCTTTGTCTCGGCGTTCCTCAAACATTCTTGTTCCCGACGCTTCCTCAATCATTGCAAGGATTTCAGTCGGCTTCATATTCAAAACCTTGGTAATGCGACCTTGCATGATAAGGAAATTAGGATTGTTAATATTGAGCTGGATCGATTGGAAGAGGTTCTGGACAGTTTGTTGCTGAGCCCTGTGTCCATTGATCAGATACTTGCTGCTACCGCCAAGTACAATCTAATCAGATTAGTAAAAGCTGTCGAGATATTGTATTATGTGGTACGCACCTGTCTAGTGACGCTAATTTGAGGGCATGCTTCGAACCCAATAGGGCTCGTCGCCGTATCATTGTTGTTAAACACAATAGACACACTAGCCTTGGTAACTCCAGCTTGGCCACGTTTATATATCAAATCCTGGAGGTTCTGAGCTCTCACTGTGCTCATCGTTGTGATGCCAAGCACAAAGCATATCGCATCGAGTATGTTAGATTTG
Organism: Lipomyces sp. NRRL Y-11553; assembly: GCA_003705905.2. Lineage (NCBI taxonomy): Eukaryota > Fungi > Ascomycota > Lipomycetes > Lipomycetales > Lipomycetaceae > Lipomyces > Lipomyces sp. NRRL Y-11553. Next base: position 35,953 of record PPJW02000051.1, on the reverse strand, counting down.
CCCGATCCATTCAGGCCCGTGATACAATTAAATTGCTCATCCCAATTGCTGATCACCGTACGCGTAGCATACGACTTAAAGCCGTCAATAATCAGCTCTTCAAGCTTCATAAGTGTCAAATAGAGTCGAGCGAGGTGATGAAACAATGAATATCGTAGACATCAAGTTGAAGCGCCTGTTATTGTTTGGCTCCGTTGCTGCGGTAACATGCGGGCACCGCGATTTACCCGCCTTTCAGCCATAATATTTCAGGTCTAAGTCCCTGCGTAAGTGGTTAGGGTTATGAGGTATTTGGCCGTAAAAATAAGGGGTTAGTGCGTTATGTGTAAAACTTCGGAAGAACTCTGAGCCACGAAAACTCCCAACGTGTTGCGGAAGAAAAAATCCATAGGATCGACTCGTAGCTTCCCCAGCTGCCGGCTATTCAAGGACGTACTTAGCCCAACCGCTAAGTTTTATGGTGCGATTCTATATCTCCACTCGATACTAGTTATACTTGACGGACTTTTTGCAAACTTCCTTGGAGGCTGACTGTCGGAGTATATTGGTGTTATACGCGAGATTATGAAGGCAGGGAACTTCGATATAATATTTATCTCGGAGTGCTGCTACCCGCTCTAGAACCTTAGCGATATCGATTTTCGATGTATGGCGCGGGAAATTTGTTACATCTTCAGAGCTAGGTTTATGATCACGCAATGGCGGCGGTTTTCGCATTCGACGAGCCAGAAATGGACAGTGATTTTCGTCCTCGCACCAAGTCAATGTCCTCTATCGGGTCCAGGGATGAGGCTTGGGTTCCTCCAAGCTACAACGGAGCCGAATCGGCAAATACTGTGAACGGGTATCCTATACACATTAGCAGTATTACCGAGGACGATGAAGCCATTGTGGAACTCGCCGATGGTTTGTCGAATCTTGGCAGTGCATTGAAGGATAATCAATTCAGAGATGAGGAGCTCATGGGCACTTCGTATAAGGTTGACATTGCGGAATATGTGTCCGAAGACAGCGAGAAGAAGCGTCGTCCCAGGCCCTCAGATTTTGAACCTATTAAAGTTCTCGGCAAAGGCGCCTACGGGCTTGTCCTTCTAGTTCGGGAGCGAACCACCGGGCGACTTTATGCACAGAAACAGCTGAAAAAAGCTTCGATAAGTGTCCATAAAAAGACCGTGGAGCAAACAAAGACCGAGCGGGCAATTTTAGAGTCCATCAGACATCCATTTATTGTTAAGCTATTTTATGCCGTACAGGATCAGCACAAATTGTATTTGATCTTAGAGTATGCACAAGGAGGAGAGCTTTTTTCCCATTTGGCAATGGAAAAAATGTTATCAGAGAATACGGTCTCGTTCTATGCGGCGGAGCTAGTTTTGGCATTGTCCCACTTGCATGGTGTTGTTGGTGTGGTTTACCGTGATCTGAAACCGGAAAACTGCCTTCTTGATGCGCAAGGCCATCTAGTGCTCACTGACTTTGGACTCAGTAAGGTTGCCAACGATGGCGGCACCTGCAAGACATTTCTCGGCACTCCCGAATATATGGCGCCTGAGATACTACTTGGCAAGCCGTATGATTTCTCAGTGGATTGGTGGTCTCTCGGGGCATTATGTTATGACTTATTGACTGGCACTCCACCGTTTACTGGGAACAACTATAAGCGCATTATTGAGAAAATTCAGAAAACTAAGCTCGTGTTACCTTACTATCTGACGGCTGAGGCTAAAGACTTATTGACCCGCTTGTTACGAAAGGAGCCAAAGAAACGGCTTGGTGGCAATATTCCCGATGACCTCAAGGCCATTCGGAAGCATCGTTTTTTTAGGAAGATTAACTGGGCTAAACTTGAGACTCGGGATCCGAGTATTATTCCTCCGATTGTTCCTGTTATTACAGATCCTATTCTTGCTGAGAACTTCGCCGAAGAATTCACTAGCCTAGCCATTAGTCCTCCTGGCGTTGAGATACCCGGTGTGGCCGGTAATGGCGGGGGATCTTCCCTCAATATCGATGACGATACAGTATTTGAGAACTTTACGTTTACGGCGAGCAATAGTTTTATTGAGAACGCCATGAGAACGGCATAGCAATATTTTGTGGAATATTGCATATTAAGGGATTGCATCTCAGAATGTGATCAGTTAACTAATACTTGTTCAGGAGAATGGTGCATGGTTTGCTTGTTATTCGTTGATTATTGATTCCTTCGGGTCAAACTGGGGCTAATGGGTCATATATCATGGGCATAGTTATAATGAGAGCTGGTTATTAGGATATAGACATAAATTTCTTAGTTTTGATCAAGAAGATGAAACCAGTACCAGCATGTGCACAGTTTATTAGATACTAGACGACAATGAAAATGCCAACTATTAACCCAATTGCCCGATATGTTAACGTCGTGCCTCGTGCCCTTCGTACACGAGAAATCTTGTGAGTATAGTATTGTACCAGCCCAGTTAAAAAAGTTATCACTACTAACATCAACGCCGTTTGCCTACTACTAGCCCATTACTCCGAATATACCTAAATAGTTGTAGATCAGTTGACCGGAAAGTGCAGTCTAAGAGCATTATCTAAAATTGTTAGATCCAGTGTTTATTGTATATAGCCAAGATAGGATATCATACTTTGATTCTTCGCGGAATACAAAAAGCCAGCAATCATATCTGTTTCGCGTACTGGTAATGCTGAGAAATGGCGTCTCACATTGCTTGCAAGTTCGTCCTTAAATATCCGAGAACGATGCTTATAGGAAAAAGTCTTCTTTCCGACAGAACCATTCAAGAGCGTGCCTGCATTCGAGATAGAGGACGGAACCGAAAGTTTGTAAAATGTCCTGTATTTGCGGAGCGACTCGATGGGGAACGTCTCAAACTCGACCTGGTCAATGATTAGCACCGCCATTCCAGTCCAGACTCAAAGTTACCAAAACTCATTACCGGATCGATGACAACATTAGGATCTTCTGCCTGAGGCGTGCCGGTTTTATTGGCAGCCCCAGTAATTGACTGGACTGCGCTTGCACTTGCACTTGCACTTGCACTTGCACTTGCAGCTGTAGCTGTGCCAGCCCCACGCTTTCCGCCTGAAGACGTTTGTTGTAACGAGGCTCCAACTCGAGATGAAGAGGGATGCGTCACTTGACCTGTCATTGTTATAATATGGATGCGGATTCAAAAGTAGAACCAAATAACGGACATCCCGTGCGGCTCGAGGATATGGACTGACTTACTTACAGTTGACGGGGCTTTATACGAACAACCCCGAATCTTGCTCTAAGTTCATCTGGCCTTCCTGTTCTAATTAGAGGCTTCATATCAATGAACTATGTTGCTCTTGTTATAGCTGTCCAACTGCGGCAGTTTTTTAGGTCACAAATTCAAAATATATTAATATTTATTCATATTCTAAAATATGTACAAGACCCGCGGTGTGGTCACTAGTTACGGCTGCCGCCCTGATCCAGACGCAAGAATCTTAGCAATGCTAGAATATCTGTCGAACGTTAGACTTTTGCTTCTAGTTAAAGAGGAGGACTCACTCTTCCATAGTGATAACAATGCCATTTCGATCCATCGCTTCTTTCACTATGCTTGTTTAGTCTCATTACTGTTGACTGATTCCATGTTTCAACAAACTTACACGCAACCATGGCCTCTTGGATTTCTTTGTCCCTGAACATCTTCAAAATACTCCATGTACTGGGCTGTGCACTGCCCGGAGACACATATCCCTTTTCCTTGACTAGCATCATCACGTTGGCGACGCATTGCATGACCTAATTTTCAAGTTATGTTAGCCAGGCACCATGGACACAATCCAATCCAATCACGCTGTGCCCACCTCTTCGTTGGAAGATAGCTTCCGCATTACACTGGAGTTGAGCATTGCGTCCGATATTTGCGAGTCATTCGGAGTAGCGTAATGTCGAACATATGGGATGCGGTGAGTTCTGGAACAAAGTATTGCGCGGTGGACGAGAGGAGTATGTACTCTAGACACCGATAGAGCCCGGGAGCACTGCAAAAATATCCTCGGCGCCAATCGAGAGTGGTTCAATGGAGGCATGCTTGAGTGGGTGTAGATTACGAATAATTATCTGCCTGTTAGTAACCGAGGGAATAACCAAAACCTGGGCGCACGCCAATATATATGCTGTAACGTTTTGGCCCTGGCGTTGGGAGTTCGCAGAGGTTGCAGTGGAAGAAGACTTATTAAGCGCTCTATGTAATATAGTGTCAGGATTTTCAGCGATAGTAAACAGAAATTGCTTACGCATTAGGCGTACAAGAGCAGACAACATACGTGCCAGATAATTCACCCGCGGTGCGGTCGAAAGGACGCGGCCTATCCAGACCCATCACGCCCCTGTGACCCAAATTGTAGCCAGTATAGCTACAGACACTTATTCTAAGATCCTCAAATGCCGACACAGATGTAGGTTTCAGATTACAACTTATGCATTAAGTTGGAATGCGACTATGTTCCGTAACGAGAAAATTCTCAAACTGTCAAGGTTGAATTGGGTGAAGCCACGCTCTGTCACCTACTCGCGTTACTTCTCAACATCATCGAACCCTCAGGTGGTCCTGCCGTTAACCGGATTCAAAGTTGTCGATCTTACAAGAGATTTGGCGGGGCCTTATGCGACACAGATATTGGCTGACCTTGGGTACAGCCCATTGTTCTATTGGATTTGTAACAGGATAATTGATTCATTACAGCGCCGAGGTCATTAAGGTCGAGCATCCCACGCGAGGAGACGATAGTCGACATTGGGGTCCGCCGTTTGCAAAATCGCTCACTGATTCAGAATCTCGTGGCGAGAGTGCGTACTTTTTGGCGGTACGTCCAAATTACGCGAACTGGTCTCTATATGTTCTACTAATCCTCACCACTCAAGGTGAACCGATACGAAGCCACTTGCGATCAACAAGTCTCTGGTCTGCAGTAGGAAATATTGACCGACGATAATAGGAACAAAAAGTCACTTGCTCTGGACTTCAAAAAGAAACGCGGACAAAATATTTTGAAAGCATTGATTGGAACTAGCGACGTGGTCGTCGAAAATTACTTGCCGGGGACACTAGCTAAGTATGGACTCGCGTATGAACAATTGAAAGACGATAAAATTATATATGCCAGTATAACCGGTTATGGCCAAACAGGGCCGTACAAGTGAGTTAAGTTATATCACGCTGTCGACTGAACTGATACTGTAGAAACCGCGCCGGATATGACCTTATGTTGGAAGCAGAAATGGGCTTGATGCATATCACCGGAGAAGCCAAAGGAGCCCCGGTAAGAGCTGGAGTGGCTATTACAGGTCTGTATAGACAGTTCCCTCATTTGATTTGCTGATTTCTGATTATTTGCAGATGTCACGACAGGACTTTATGCTGCGAACTCAATCATGGCCGCCATCATATCTCGTAGCGGGACTGGCTTAGGTCAGAACATCGATATTGCAATGTCTGACTGCCAGGTATTGGATACAAACTACTGTGTTGAATGGACATCTAAAATTTTGAGACCAGGTAGCCACTTTAACTAATGTTGCGTCGTCGTGCTTAATTTCTGGAGGACCAGATAGCGGCAGACTGGGTACATCACATGCCAGTATCTGCCCATATCAGGCATTTGCGACCAAAGACGGTACTATCATCGTGGGCGCCGCCAATGATCGTCTCTATGGAATATTCTGCCAATTGCTTAAAAGAGACGATTGGATAGAAGATGAGAGGTTTAAAACTAACGCGTTGCGTGTTGAAAATCGAGATATTCTTGTGCCCATGATTACTGAAGAGACAAAGAAAAAAACTACTATGGCAAGAACCATGTCTCCCTTAATGTTTGGGGTCGGTACTGATATTGCCTAGGAGTGGCTGAGCCTATTCGAAGGCAGCGGCATTCCGTATGCAGCCGTCAATGACATTCAAGCGACGCTAAACCATCCTCACGTTCTCGCCCGCAATATGATTACTGTAGTCGAGCATCCCACTTGTGGGCCAGTGAAATTAGTAAATACTCCGATCAAGTTTTCAAAAGCCAAGCCATCAATTCGAGAAGCGCCACCAACTTTGGGCCAGCACACCGATGAGACGCTTATGAGACTAGGCTACAATAGGAAGGAGATAGATATTCTACGCCTGGAACAAGTGGTTGAATAAATACTGTAGTGTTACACATAATGAAGGTTTCACAACCATTCAATATTGCTAAATTCGGTAATGTGGGGAGTTATAAGAGTGCGTTTACAACCTTAATTCTAAAAACTTATGGTTGAGGGTTCGCAAATCGTAATTAAAGAACCGGGATATTAACACGGTAATTGCCATTGCAAATCTCGCTTGCGCGACTCTTCCTATCATAGCAGACATTAACGGGTGAATCTAACCTGTTGCGGCCAGTGGCATAAGCAATTGTCAAATACGGCCTCGAAACTACATATAAGCCGATGGAAAACCATTGGCGTTCATTGAAGCCTGAAAATTTATGTCGGAACCGGTAGACCCAGCACAGTCGTTGGTATTGACTGAATCGAGCATCCAGTCAGCAAGTGTATCACAGTCGCTCGCAAGTTCCAGCCAAGCTAGTTCATCCACAGCAAGTCAAATTCCGCAAAAGCGTGGTCCATACAAAAGGCACAAACCCGCGCTGAAAAGGAGGCGTGCAAAAACTAAGAAGAGTGTAGGTACAGCATGTCCTCATCACACAGGTGGTAATGCTAATTGGTCATATCAGGATGAAGAATCTGACGAGGAATTTACTTTCGATGGACTTGAAACAAAGTCTGGAAGAAAGGTGCACAAGCCACAGCAATTTGATCCTTTAGCTGAAGTAGATGGTGGAAGTAAGTCGTCCATAAATAATTGCTTAACCGCGCTAGCTCTAATTCGGTCGAAGAAAAACGGGGCACGTATTTTCGGCGAGATTTGCAAATCTGCAAAGTATGCTCTCGGGGCCACAGTCCAGAATCCAATCTGATTGTCTTCTGCGATGGTTGTAATGATCCATACCATCAGCTATGTCACGATCCACCAATTGGCAGAGCATTTATTGAGGTCGCTGAGGCACAGTGGTTTTGCTATAAGTGCCAGTCGAAATTGGCGGAGCGGGAATTAGAAGTGGGATTATCTGGGGAGACCCTGACAGACGAAGAGGTTAGTTGCTCTGTTTAGTGAAGTTGCAGAAATGGTGTAACAATTTATCTATCCAGAAACGAACATATCTTCTCTCTTTGCCTACACAACATTTGGTGGAGCTGCTCTTTATGTGCGAACGCCAACATCCAGAGCTTCAGATCTACTCGCCGAGCACTAGGGCAATACTTTCACAGAGAAGGCTGCAGGCTTCTGGAGTAGCTTCGACGTCGGTGGCAGCAGACAGTTTTACGCCTCGCAGTAGAACTGAAATTGAAAGTAGTGCAGCATCAATACCAGTCCAAGTACTACGTACACCCATAGATGTACGACACTCGGTGAAATACGAGACGGTCATTATTTTGTTGATTGACAGTTGCTAACATTAAAAGGATACTACGCCACTGCCTGGGGCAGGCACTCAAATTCCACCTGAAACGGATGCCGATGCGCGATATTTACTGGACGACGACGCTAATGTTTTTAGTCACGTCGTATACAACCTTCCCCCACACCACTATCCGCCTATACCTCAATATCAACATACCCTGCAAAGAAGCTTACAATCGACAAGTGCTATGAATGGTATCGTAGCCTCTGGCCAAGGTGTTGGTTGATGCATGCTAGAGTTAGATTGTGAGCTACGATTCTCTGGCAAGTGGTTGCTATTGTATATTGACTGGTGTTTGTTGTAAATTAGGACGAATCAGAACGCAAGAGGAAGGGAGCTAATGTTACCACATATATCGGACGCCAAATCGTAAATAGTGTACATATAAAATATCGAGGGTGCTATTCCAAGCCACTACCTTCGGACGCAACCAAGGGCTTCAATAACGCATTAGCTTTAGAAATCAGCTCTTTTCGCGTTACTCGCGCTGTGCGAGGCCGGCCAGTGGATGGAGCAGGGTCGGTGCGACCACCACCAACTGCGAATATTCCCGTTCCCGGTACCTGCGCAGTTGGTTTGATCTCATCTGCGACTGAAGTGTCTCGCTCTGATCCTAGAGGCGTGGAGCTAGGAACGGGTGAACCTTTGGCCTCGTCGTCTGTCAATTCCATCTCTTCGGTCGCTAGACCGCTCCCTGCAGATCGGCTCTCCTTCAGCTGCTGCTCTAACTCTGGAAGCTGCTGATATAGCTTCATATAAATACTGCCGAATATTTCTTCCATACCAGCTGTCGGAGCAAGACCCACATTAAGTTTCCGAAGCTCTGAGGCGTCTTGAAGATATTTTATGAGAACAGGAGCAGGCTTCAACTGTAGACAAACAAACTCCAGCTTGGCTGCCCGATTAAAAAATTCGTCAACTGGAATAGAAGTCATAGCCGTTTCCAAAAATTTTTCGGGGATAGCGGACATGTTGCGTAGCACTTGGACGATGGCTCTGCAAAGATGTTCCCACGCATCCGTATGGCGAATCATAACAGTCGTAAGGCGCCGCAGCTTCTTTGCCACAAGATTCAACGATTCCAGATCATTGGTCTTCTCCAATATATCGATGTAGTACACAGTGTACTTAAAGGCGTACACGAAATGCCTTCCAGCTCTATATAAAGTCAGCAAACAAAGACATGAGATATCATGACACTTCATACCTTTCGTTCTCCGGTCTCCAAATGCTCATAAAACTTTTTGCTGCTTTCAATGCGTAGAAGGAAGCGATCTCTTCCTTTGCCCGTATTATGTCATGGAGGCCATGATCCACAATAGTAGCAATTCTGTAAGTAGGTCTATGGTGCCAATGCTTCTTATCCGCTGTTTTCATTCTCGATAGAACATCCACTAACAGCTTATAAAAATCATTCGCATCTACAGAGGTCCCGGTTTCCTTATAAAACTGGCTCTTCTTTAGATATTGCATCAAGGTGTCCAGGTCTAGAACGCCATGTTGAAAGTACTTATATAATGTAGAAAGTAACTTGTAATGGGGTTCCAAAATTGGGTCACCAGAGCTGGTCTTCTCTGGAATATTCTCAATTGCTAGCAGATACGCCTCTAACACTTGTCTAGGTTCCGCCTTCAACTTCCCAAGGCATTTTCCCTTCATGTAGTAATTCCTGCGGTTATATTAGATTGAGTTGACACAGGCAACTAGTCTTCTTACCGCCATTCTTTCGGGCTCTTTTTAATAGCTATCTGGAACATATTCAAAGCCAGCTTAAGAGCTGTCGACGACCGCGTTTGCGAGTGACTTGGCTTGGTGTACATGCCTGTGGTTCCACTGAAATGTCTTTCAAATTCGTCAATGCGATATGCTTCCATATCTATGGGGAGCCTTGTAGAAGAATAGAGCTCGAATCCAAAATCTGTCCAAAACGTTGCTAATATTGAGTCCGGAGGATCGATTGCATCGTGCCGCAAATAGAGACTAGTAGCAAGAGAATAACATAGGATAGCCTTCTGTAATTGATGTCAGCACATCCAGTTCGTTCTTGAGGCTGTATATATGTTTACTTGCCCTCTGGGTTGTGGCTATAGTCTTTTTATAGTCTGAATTTAATTTTTCCGCGCTCCAAGTCATATCGTCTTCAGCCTGCGCATCATATGTTTGAGCCAAGCCATACCAAGATTCAAATCGATTCGTATTGCAGACAAGGTCATGCTGCGTCAATTGTTAGCCGTGAGCTTTCCAAGGCTTACACTAAGTCGTCCTTCACCTTGAAATAGCGAATAGCATAATCTAAATCCTCTGTGCGTCCGGCCATAGTTCTCTTTCTTGACCGGTATTGTGTAAGATATATCTGGCCTTGTAAAAAATAGAGACCAATAAATGCAACTATGGCCAAATCAGTACGCTCGTATCCGGGAGGGTAAACTGATCATGGTATACCTCTAGCGTAATCTGACTGCACTCGTACTGTTGAAAGAGATTGTTGACCTTTCAAAGACTGGTGCAACAACAGTGGGTTCAGTCCTTGGCTAAGATAGTTGTCGATGACGCTCTGGTTGTAGTATATCGCAGCTGCGGTTGTCAGTATCGACTTAAAACAGCATTCCATAATTCTTACTGTTATCTCTGCGCGGGACGCCTATTACTTCGCAGAACTTATCCAATATGGTTTTCATATCAGATCTTGGTAGCCCCTGATTTTGGCGCTTTCTCAGCGCCATCGACATAATGAATTCAACGAGCTCCAGGGCATTCTGCTTGTCAAATGATATAGGATTTGACTTATGGTCGTATGGAAAGAATGATTCGTTCTAGTACCAGTTAGCATATCGGTTGGCAACGGTGCATAATCACCTACTCCAAGCGTCAATCCAAACCGGCAGTGGATGCACTGAAGTAGCTCGTTTTCTGTGTTAGTTGATACGAATTTGAGGAGTTCGCCCTGAAGAAGCCTCAAAAATATTCCACCTGACAGAGCACAGTATTCTCTTGTACCCAACTCCTCGTGCAGCAAAGATAATACATGAAATAATTTCTCGTCTCTTTCCTTGTCACCTGCGTTCTCAGATAATTTCTTACGAAAGCATATATAAACTAGACTATTAAATGTTAACACTACCAGCATGTTCCAGAATCACAAGGTCAGCACATACCACCAGCACTGGATAAGCATCTCCCTAAATGTTTTCGCAGAGCGAGCATACAGCGTGTTCTCCAAGCTCGTAGCGTTGTTACTTATAGTTGAGTCCTCATGAATAACGTACACATGTAGTATTCTTAGTAAGAAAACGACACAAGATAGCGTTTGTGACATTTCTGCATCATTAAGCAACTCTACACAGTTTAACAGCCACTCCATATATCATAGATCACCCGTACATACCGACAAGCTTCTCGTCGCCTAGTGCATATTCTACAGACTTAGATAAAAGATCACGCGCCTAGGCTTGTCAGATGGGAGTAACTTCAAATTTTACTGAATCCGCACATACCAAGAAGAGACATTTGAATAAAGTTAACGTCCGTCGTCCAAAATCAATCATTTCATAGCTGTCCGCAGTTAAGTCGCCGATAACCATCTTAAGACTGATCAGGAGACAATCAAACGATTTTGATGAGTCACCGATTTGTTCATAAGCTTGGCCGAGTATATTCCACAGATATAGACGGAACTCTAACGACGAGCTCTCGATGAAGTTTTCAACCACTTGCAAATCAAGACGGAGCGGCGACGCTGATTCATGCATATGCTTAAGTACAGTCTCCAGTATCTCGATTTTCTTCTCGGGATTTTCAGAGGGGACTTCAAAAATCCCTGAGAACACAGTAGCTGCATGTAGTTTTGACATCTGCATTACCACACCGTCTGCAGAGATTTCCGGGACATAGGCTCTAATCACAATCAATACACAAGAAGATTCTGAATACACTGCACTTACGTATTTGGAAGCTCAATGACGATCTTTTGTGGTATTGAACTCAACAGCCTTTTGAAATTCTCAAAAATAAGAAAAATGGTCTCATGGGTAGCACCAGACGCTTGTTTCAGTATAATCGATGCCCATTCAAATCTTATCATTTGGTCAGTATCGAACACACAAGGGTTTAGTTAATAGCTACCTTAATCTCAATTGCATCGCATCTGGATCGTCGGGAGACTCAAGAAGAGACAGTATATCCAGCTGAAAAAGCTTCCATGAGTCTAACCGAGATTTAAATTCTTCAACGGTGTCGTCGCTATCCAATGAGGCATGTTGCTGCAGGTAATCCACAAAGTCGTCCAGTAGGAGCTCAAAGCATGATTGAGAAATTGCACTATATCTACGTCTCGCTTGGTCACCCTCACGCTTCATAGACTCCGCAATAACCTGCATAAGCAAGTCGTAATAGAACACGACCAATCCCTTCACGACCTTCGTAAGTGAGGCAGGCCAAATGTACTGCAGGAAATATTCTGTGCCATCTTCTTTAGGGAGGAGCAGGCTCTTAATGAATGCAATCGAAGCTTCTTGAAGATACCGTCTGCCGATATTCACTGAGTCCGCAAACTCGGCGAGACCGTCATCATCCGAAAACATCGGCTTGTCTTTTGGAGTGCTTTTAACCATTGCTAAATCTAGTAGACGTGCCGTGCCGGCAGGTGTACTTCTCGATCAGCTCACATTCTCAACAGATATTAGCTTTAAACACATACTTTTGTATTCCGTCGCCATGTAGTAACACATTAGCGTTGGAATCTTTCCAATCTTGTAAATTTTTCATAAAGTCCTTCAACGGAAGGTCATCTTGCTCTGTCTCAGACTCTGCCTCAGAGTTCGTAATGGCAACCAGATCCCCCAAAGTTGCGCCATAGGGACCCAGGAGTGTATCAATAGTTTCAAAGAATTGTTGGTCACTGACCGCTTCTGTAGCAGCGATATTCTGCTCCTCCACTCTGGCACGAACGCGCCGACTCGATCTACGTAGCAGTTAACTCCATGTACATCACAGCCTAATAGAGCTCACCTTTCACCAACATTCTCCTCAGCAAAAGAGCGCCTCTTTCGCCGTCGCGATGGCGACTCCTGATCCACTCGACCTTTAGTACACTCGTCATCGGGTTGTGAGAACCGCTTATCAGGTGATTCTAACTGAAGCACGGAAGTGTTGGTGTCGCCTTCGGGTAGCTTTATAGTCACCACGATCGGACTTGACTTCGCCTCAGTTCCAGCTCTGCGAACGACATCAGTTTTCAACTTAGCCTGGCATACTAACGGAAAACTCCTACGTCTTATTTGACAGCTGCAGCAAAGTCTTGCCCACAGACGTCCAGGTCCTGGTACTAACCACAAGATTAACTACCTGTGGCTTGTCATTCGCAAGAGTTTCTGTCAGTCTAGAAAATTAGCGTAACTAACTGAGCAAGCCAAGGCACCGTCATACCTAATATCTTCCTGAATGAGTGGTTGAAGCCAACTTGGAGTCACCGTATGCCTTTCAATATACTGCTGAACTGTTTCAGTAAACTTCATTCCGTCCAGTTGCTTGAAAATTGGATGGGCCAAAGACATGTCATCGCCAAGCTCGGTTAAAATCTTTTCATAAGTTACTTGACTACTAGAATTATCATATCGAGGACTCACTTTTTGCAGAGCACATAATGCCGATAGATCCTCTATTCCGAGCGGCATATCTGATTCCGCACAATCATCAATCTTGTCCTTGCTGTTGATGACACACTCAAGAGCAAACCGCGTGAGACGCTTTAAGTTCAGGGCAGGCATGAATGACGCAATCTTCAGCCAGAACTCCACATCGCTAGATTCATTGATCATTGCCTGATTTGAAGGTTAGCAGTATCGTGGACCTTAACGGAACATGTACTAGCCTCTGCAAATTCCGCCATCCCTTGAGCTAGTCTATCATGAAGCTCACTAACGCTCAAAGTGTGGTGGCTCAACTTTATCCAATCAAGTACAAGCTGTCCATGGTTCTTGTACGATAGATATTTTAAACCGTAAACTGTAAGTGGTACGTTTCCAGTCTATCAATTAGCCGCTTCCGCTCTAGAACAGGAACTATTCATCACTTACAAGCTCCGTCGTAAATATGTCTACTTTAAATAATTCGTTGTATGTTTCGGATGCAAGCTCCCACTGGCGATCGTACTGGGCCTTCAGCGCCTTTTGCAAGAGCTTGAATGCCTCTTCAACCTGAACAACATTAGCATCGCACGCGAAAGAGCATATGTTCATTATCCACACCTGCACTTCTCTAATTCTCTCCTCATTTTCCGATACGTCATCCTCCTCAACGTTCAAAGCAGTGAAAGATGCCTAGATTCGGTTAGTCAAGCGGCCTACTACTCGGTCTAGCTGATCCTACCGCTGTAACCTTGTCCATTGACATATTGATTCCCGCTGGTAGTCGAATTCATCTGTTATCACTGCATGCTACTGAAAACTGGCTCGCCCGACAAGAGATGCTACTCCGACAAATTAGTGCGAGAGTTCAATAACTAATGCCAGGGGACAAATAAGCGGCCGCGCCGCACATCACGAAACCCGCAATCGTGTAATCGTAATTAAGAATTGGGGTGACACGTTGCGGCCGTCCGCGACCTCGGCTGCTCAGCGCGTAAACAAATCACCATAACCAACAAATTCAAGACTGGATTATCGCTGCAGCTTCCAACAATCGGCCTCCACCTGGCATTGCGACATTGTCAATGTTTTATATCTCAACATTGGGACTCATATTGTAGCATTCCAGTATATACGCGGGTTCCATGCTCATGGTCTGCCTACACTAACTCTATTTCCCGGGGGCAAAATACAAGGGTTTGTCATCCGATAGCCCTGGTACGACGCTTTCCGATCTGGATAGTTAGGATCTGAGCGTCGTGTGCCGATTTGGTTATTGCGAACCGGAAACAATCATGTCCGACGATATTTCAACCACAACACATTCGCCGTCTGCTTGTTCAATTTCTGACCTAGACTCCAGGGTAACAGCAGCCTTGGGGAATACAGCTACAAATGGTACGTAATTTTCGCTGGATTGTCTATATCGTGTAGAAATGATTTTGACGTTGGTTATAAGGTCGCACAACTGAGCCAGCTCGGGTTCGCGCAAATCCACGCACTCTAAATGTCAAAGATCCTCTGCCTACTACACGAACACGGGGTGCGAACACCTCAACTACTACACGTGTAGGCTTTGGTACAAGCAGCTCGAAAGCACCTATTACCCCTAGTGGACCGAGGTTAGATTCCACCAGTACGAACTTAGATTACTTGATGCTGAACCGATTTATGTAGGTATTCGGTTAATATTACCCCGAAGACTGGTCTATCACCTAGAGCAACTAGAGATACACCCGCCATAGACGCATCATATTCGGCCGCCAAGGAGGCGAGGAGAACGACAAAATCGTTCTTGTTGTCGCCCAGATACGCAACGTCTTCGATTGCGGATAGTAATGCTCACACAATTGAAGTTCCCACTCAGGGAAACAGCGTCCGCGAACGGCAAAGATCTAACGCACCATTCGAGCGTTCTCAAGAAAAAATTAGCTGGACCCGAAATTCTCTAGTCGTTAAGCAAGAGCAAGAGTCGGAAGAGCGATTCGAATCGCGACAACCCGGTATCGCATCTGTGAGGCTGCAGTCGTCACCTACTCGGAGCCCGAATGACAGGAGTCTAACAACACCTATATCTATTCGGAAAGTCGCTCTAACACATTCCGCAACTAGAAGCACACGCACTGTATCAGACGCCGCTACTGTTCGAATCCTTCAGGTACGGCCGGCTGAATCGTCGCTCTCCGGCTCATATGCGTCGCAGCTGGCTTCGTATAGTAAATCTACAGTGACCTCTGAGAATTTTTCCTCACCTAAAGTGGCGAATGATGACGATATTGATTCTGCCATGCAACAGCTTCCTCCTTCAACAGAGTCCAAGCCGAGATTGCCAGAAGTCTCTAGATCGTCCAAATTTTTGATCTCCCCGAAATCCTCGTCTTCGTTGTCAGTGCGAGGAAGCCCAGCACGATCCTCTACACATGCTAATGGGCTAGGCGCTCGAACTGTTAGTCCAACGGATGTCCGTACTCGCAAGATATCATTATCAAGTCGGATACAGCCAGTAAGGGATAGTAAAGTCAATAGCATGCATAATGCCATCAAGGCGGCAGATAAATCTCCGCCGGCGGAATCGAAATCGGCAGTTTCGCAATCTAGTCCTTGCTCGTCATTGATCGTTTCCAATGCATCGTCTACTGACAAACGAAAATCTGCAATTGCATCTATTGAGGATATTCCGCCTGTGCCCCCGTTGCCAATAGAGGCTGCTAGACCGCTCCAGGTCAATCCAAACAATACAAGGGCGAAAACTCCCGAGCGTGATACGTCAATGAGAAGGAAATCATCATATGTCAATCCCAATGGACCAGCTACAGAACCAAGGCGACATACTAGGCAGTATTCGATGGGGAGCACAGACATTGACCCGAGTTTAATGCCCCCGCTCAATATTTCAGCACTTTCATCAAAGACCGTCTCTCGAGTCAACGCCATTCCGAGGTCCGCTGCAAATGTGGCAAAGCCGCCGGTATCGGCTTCTTCTGGTCTGAACACGTCGACCGGCGTTATGACGAACTCTTCGGTTGAGAAGGTAGAGACTTCTACTGGTGTTTCTGCTACTGGCATATCGCGAACAATACGGCCAGTGAAGATTAATACGTCACCCGATGTAACACTCTGGCGGGATACATCGCTTCGAAGTGCTAATCCAACTAAATCGTCTTTCCCAAGATCCCCTCCTGGTATTAACAGTGTGTCGACTGAGAGCACAGAAGAAAATGTCATGTCACCGGACACCGACGAAAATGGACCTAAAGACTTTGTGCCACCCAGTGAGAGTCCCAGTGCAAGGTCTATCCCAGTTAAAAAACGTCTACATACGACACATACGGCATCATCAATTCGCCAAAAGCTAACTCGCTCGCTTAAGGGACCATTAGAGAATGTGCATCACCTACCAGCGAATCACGATAAGTCAGCCTTGTTCTCATCTCCCCCTCCACCACTTCCGACATTCTCTAATAATCGGCAAATTGACGTATCTGGTCGACATGTTCAGCCGATTGATTCAACGTCGTCGCCGACAACATCGATTCCAAGTCCGTCTAAAAGAAAGTTCGCACTAGGCAGACTCACAGCGTTTAAAGACCGAGCCAAAGCAGATTTATCTTCCGCAAAGTCGTCACCAAGCTCTGGTAGCTCGGAACATTCTCCGCGGGTATGGATTGCAGAGTCGAAGCTAGCCGTGCTTGATGCAACAGATGATGCTGCCGAGCAAGAGATGAGGGCCATATCTGAGAAGCATCGCAAGACGGCTGAGCTTGCCAGACAATTGACCGACTACAGACGCCAGGTGTCGAAGCCAATGCCTGGAATTACTGTTGCGCAGGCAGTTAGAGCGCAAAAACTTAACGCGTATGAGAAGGGAGAGATTCTGGACTTTCGAACAGTATATTTTTGCGGCACGCCGACTTGTTGCAAAATCACGGGTCACGCGGATCCTTCAACAAACTTTGGATTCGACGATGAACGTGGCGATTACAAGATTATTGTCGGTGACCATTTAGCCTACCGATACGAGATTCGTGGTATCCTTGGGAAAGGCAGTTTTGGTCAGGTTGTGAAATGCATCGATCACAAAACTGGAGACTTAACAGCTGTCAAGATAATTAGAAATAAGAAACGGTTTCATACGCAGGCGCTCGTGGAGACGAAGATTCTGCAAAATCTGCGGGAATGGGTATGTCGTCGCTCATAATCTATCGAAGTCTACAATGGTGCTGACAATATCGTCCACAGGACCCGGAAGATACGCATCATTTCGTTCGTGTGACACACAATTTCTACTTTAGAGGTCATTTGTGCATTGCTACCGAATTACTTAGTCTGAACTTGTATGAGTTTGTCAAAGAAAATGAATTTAAGGGACTATCCTTGCCGGTTATAAGAAGGTTAGGGTTTTACAGGAGTTTCAAGTTCGGGGAAAGTACTAACCCTCAGTAGATTTGCCAAGCAGTTACTAAGCGCACTGTGTCTGCTTCAGCGAAAGAAAGTCATTCATTGTGATTTGAAACCTGAGAATATCTTGTTATCAACTCCCGAGTCAGCTGAGATAAGAGTTATAGATTTCGGCTCGTCATGTTTAGACAACGAGAGAGGTGTGTTGCTTTAACCGTCGTGTATTACGGTAAAATATGAGAACTAATGATGACTATACAGTATTCACATACATTCAATCCAGATTTTATCGCTCACCAGAGGTAATACTTGGGCTCCAATACGGCCTTCCAATTGATATGTGGAGCTTGGGTTGCATTTTAGCAGAACTTCAGCTCGGTTATCCCATCTTCCCTGGAGAGAATGAGCAAGAGCAATTAGGATGTATAATGGAAGTGTTCGGCCCACCTGGAAGTCATATAGTGGAGAAGGCCAGTAGGAAGAAGCTTTTCTTTGACTCTAATGGTCGACCGCGGCTGGTGGTATCCTCCAAGGGACGCAGACGAATTCCGAACTCGAAGGACCTAGCACAAGTACTACGTACCGATGATGCGGCGTTCATTGACTTTATTGCTTCCTGCTTGCTATGGGATCCGGCGTTACGTCTGAAGCCGGACGATGCTGTTCGACATCCGTTTATTACCGGTAAGAAAATGGACATGCGCAGTCAGGTCAAAAGTCGTAGAGACAACCATATTTACCGGCATTCGAATGTTAGTGCTTCGGCCGCATCAGACGTTCATGCACATGGGCGTGTGATTGGAGGTCGGCCACTACCGGAGCTACCCAAGTCACGACTTTATAATTCGTCACCGTCACAGCAGCCACAGTTCGCGACACAAGTCATCAGCATGCCGTACAACACCGGTCAAATCAAGCTTTCTCAAGGGGCCAGTAGCGCCGTATCCACCCCTTATCATTCGGCTCGGTCCACGATGACTCCAAACTCTAGAGGATCGAATAATTCTGTGGGTTCAGAAATCAAGAGTTCTTCAAGACCACCTTTGGTTCAGCCGAGTAAGAGATTCATATCCAGCGGTACGGTCCATGATGCCATACCAACGTCGTTATCTAGCAAGAGGTTGAGCATGGCGGCCAACTACGTCCTTTCAAGCGGGTCGACCAGCAGCGTGTCCAGTATTCCGAGGATGACGACTAGTTCTAGGAGCACGCGCGTTGCTTCTGAGGGCCTTGCTACACCTCCGAGCTACAGGGCCAGTGGGTCGCCGCCAGCCACCCGCGCGCGGGTGTCTAGGCAGGTGTCTTAGCTTATCGCTTGCTATTAGCTCAGCTTAAGAATTTGTGCATTGTTATTTTCGGCACTTCAACAGGGTACTTACAAATGGGTCACCGTTTTCCTATTCGCATTACTCTAGATTTTGTGATTGTGGTTACCTGGGTTAAAATGTGACTGTTTGCGTTTCATTAGACAGCTTTTGCATGACATTAGAGTGGGTCCTTATTTTATTGTGTATAGTTAACTTAAGAGCACTAGATCGTCTGCAAATTAGGTCTAACAACACAATCGTCCAAAGCTACTAACTATTTAAAAAAAAAATACGACAACCAATTCTTTTAGACGCTTGAACAGCTTGAAAACATGCACTTGCTCCCGAAAAATGCAGGAAAACATACAAAAAAAATCTACGGCAAGTCGACTAACCACCAACGTTCCACAGCCAACTGACCGATTGTGGCCCGTGTTTCTGGGTCTTTTTGCAGACATTTGCGAAGAAATTCTCGACACTCGTCTGAAACCACCCGTCGTAAATCCCATTCTTTGGATATGGCATCTTCGGCCGATCGAAACGGGGTCTGTCCCGTCAAACAGGTGAAGAGGAGTACACCAAGCGCCCAAACGTCACATTTTTCCGCGTCATATGGTTGAGATGTTAGGACCTCGACCGGGGCATACTGTAGCGTTCCGTAGAACCTGTTGAACTGGGTTCGAGGAGTGGTAGGAGTGGTAGGAGTGCCCGGCAGTGACGAGGGGAGTATAATGGAGCTTCCAAAATCGATTAGCTTAATGGTAAGCGTGTCATCGACTAGAATGTTTTCGTCTTTTATATCACGATCTATATAATTATTAGCAATGATTACCGCGTCCTCATAATATGCGAGAGCAACTCACGGTAAATATGCTGCGAATCAAGATACCACATTGCATCAACTAATTGCCGCATAATGTATCGAATTTGTCGCTCTGTAAGGACTCTCCGTGTCTCAATCATCTCGAACAAGTCATGACTTTCGCGTTTCGACGCGTGTCGAATCTCCTCTTCAATCGCATTGTTTTGCGCGTCGTCGTCAGACTTGTCCATGTCGTCGGAGGTCGGTGGTTCGTAATCAGGATCATCAGCGGAATTGTACGAGTCCTCGTCATAATCGGTCGAATCATCCTCCATAAACACGTCGCCATCCGAGTCATTCACATCCGTATCAGATGATGTGCACGGCCCAGAGCATATTCCCGCGTTTAGAACCTGCGAAATCGCGAGAACCTTTAGAGGCTCTCTCTTATTTTGCTGAGGCTTGGGATTACGGCTCCAAGGCGTTCCATGAAGCTCAGTGACCAAAAGAAAGAAATGATCATCGGAAAAAAATTCAATCAGACGGATAATGTTGGGATGCGGCGTCTGCGTTAGCCGAAGCAATATGTAGAGTTCCGTCGGCAATGGACCGTGAACCGAATCATGCACCCAGCTATGACGCGGAATTTTTTTCCGATAAATAAATTTCACAGCAAATTCCTGACCATCTGAATATCGCGTGGCCGACATGACAAAGCCAAATCCTACAATATGTGTTAGGATTCGTAGCTATTTGGCGCATACTGCTACGCGCCATACTCGAACGCGTCGGATCGCGCGCGTACTTACCACCGCTGCCGAGCTCATCCCCCAGCAAATAACGACTTTCAAATTCCGGGT
Source organism: Lipomyces sp. NRRL Y-11553 (assembly GCA_003705905.2). Taxonomy (NCBI): domain Eukaryota; kingdom Fungi; phylum Ascomycota; class Lipomycetes; order Lipomycetales; family Lipomycetaceae; genus Lipomyces; species Lipomyces sp. NRRL Y-11553. Next base: position 15,426 of record PPJW02000051.1, on the reverse strand, counting down.
GCAGCGTATAGTCCTTTAACTTATCGCAAATCACGGTAATTTTATGTCGCTTTTGCACATGCTTCTGCTTCTGTCGCCTATAACCCGAATTTTCGTCACACACGCCTATTATGGGCGATCGCTGGACTCTGGACGCGTGGTAGTCATGTGAGGCTACATGCTTTGATGTAGCATGGTCAGTAAGACACCCGCGTTTGTGCGGTTTTGTACCAAGAAAGGCGTCCTGACGGTGAATGGGGGGAAGCTGGAGGCTCGGTGGAGGATTGTGCCTATCATATATGTGGTGGTTGCTGCGATAGCTGGTCAAAGACGTGCTACTTAAGTAAGGAGACGAAGGATGAGGAGGGGAGGATGAAAGAGTGGAAGATCCGGACGAAGAAGAAGGATAATAGAGGGATGGAAGACGCGACTGCGATGGTGGTTGCACGTATCCTTGCGACGGGGGTGGTGATGATGGTAAATGTGGAGGAAAATAAGAGCCACCGTTGTACATTGTAAGAATTGACGTATCAACTGGTGAGGATGTGGTGAGTAGTCTGGATAGCAAGAGACATGCAGGAAGATCCAAGGCAGGATGGAAGTGGGCAGACGCGGTTTACTTTCGAGCCGCTATCTGCTAGACCTGGGCCGACGCGTTACAGCGAGCCGCACAGCGCGTCTTTGGGTTTACGTTCCTTCCACGCGTTGTACGCGGATTTTGCTAGGCACGCCACGAGAAGGTTAGGGTTATCTATTTACCCTGTCAGGGGATGCAAACACATTCAACTTATTATTAAGACAAAGCAGCTGTCGCCAATTAGGCAAACCACCATCGAGCACATCTTTTGTACAAATAATATCCGAATAACAAATAATTACAAAATAAACGGTTAAACTCAGACTTTAGATGGTCCATATTCCACTTCTAAAATCGTGCAATACATGCAATCCTACATTACACTCACGCCGCGAAGAGCCCAACATGGGCTATTTGCTATTCCGCTTCTACCGGCACCTCGACAGCCTGCCCTATCTGAATAGCGTCAAAAAGACCCGTCTCAGGTAACCTAATCAGCATGTCATTACTAGATGCACATCATATAGAGAAAGAACAAACTGACCCTTTCAGTCGCAATGCCTCCTTCAATTTTTTAGGGGGCTCCAAAATGGGCTCATCCGTCAAGATCCACTGTAAACTGATATTAGCATTCACCACTCAACGTGAAGTATATACATATCCTTTTCTGTTACTTACCGTTCCGAAATGCATAGCTAGTGCACGCTTGGCTCGAATATCCTGGAACAGATTCACGCTATCGAATGGATTGCAGTGAACTTTAGACATAATCCACCGAGGCGAGTATGCTCCAATTGGAATGAGGGCGAGGTCAAATGGTCCTCGGTGCTCTCCAATCTCCTCAAACGCAGGGCAATGCGGCATCTTAATGGCATAGTCATCTTGACCAACCGGAAGCCGCGGTACATGGCGATATCCGGTATCACCAGCGAAATATAGTTTGCCCTTGGACGTAATCGACCATGAACTCCAGAGTGACTTACCGAAATCAGCGAGTGATCGATTACCGCCGTGCTGGCACGGCAAGCAGCTGATGGTAGACGTCACGCCATTAACTGAGATTTCTCGTTCCTCCCACCAGTCAAGCTCGGTCACATCGTGAATGCCTTTGTCTGTGAACCATTGCTTGTTGCCAAGAGGAACAAAGTAATAGGCTTCCGGAAAGTGTTTCCGAATCAAATCAATCGTATAATTATCGAGATGATCATAACTGCACAACGTTAGAAAAGCAGGATTGGTGTAGAGCAAAAACACGTACTGATTGTGTGAAATAACGACCAGATCAACTGCGGGAATATCGGAGACCTTGCAGGGAGCCGGAGATATCCGGTTAAGACCTGGTGCCCATGTGGGAGCACATCTCAATCAAGCATTAACTTATGATTCAAATAACGTAACCACACATTGCACCACTCTAACTCACTTTTTGCCAAGTACAGGATCAAATAGCACCTTGAGGCCACTGGGCATCTCTACATAGTATGTAGCATGCCCTAGCCAAGTTGCCCTGATGTTTGAACGATCTGACAGAGGAAGATTGAAGTTGGGAGTGATAACTGGCATCATGTCCGCAGAGACGTCCACTTTACGCCATTCTCCCGACAGTTGAGCCCTGAAGACAAAGCGATGGTCAACGAGAGTGTTCAGCTGCACCTCTTTCCGGACTTGTGATGACATACCTTAATATTTCTGTGAACTTCACACGGCCCTCTCCCGCAGACGGCCACGGGTTGACGAAATGCCCTTTCACAATATGAGGTTTCGATTTGGCAGCGTCTGGTGACGTCGACGGCGATGCTACTTCAGAGACAATCATTGGAGATGAACTTATTTTGTGGGCACTGTAAGGCGAGAACACGGTCCGGTAGTTTAGCGAAGCCAGGGATTTTAGGACAGAAAAGACTGAAGACGAAGACGATGATGATGATGAGTGTCGCTTTACGGAAATACAAACAGCACTCTGGAAAGATCTTGCCTGGCGGACACGAGCACTCAGCGTCATGAGGACCATCTGCTGGTCTTATACGGCGAGAGCTGACTGCTGACAATACTGACCAACACGAGTCAGCAAGCAGTTAGAAAAACAAGTTCAAACTTGATTGACTCTATGACACAACACAATTAAGATCCAACGTCCGCCTTGCTAGCTCAGGCAATAAAATTCGACTGAGATCAACTGAGCTGGCATATGAGAATAAGCGGCCTGGCGGTTTCCGTCGGAATTAAAGAAAAAAGAGTGAACAGAAGGGCAAACCAAGGTTTGACAGTCCATACTTTAATGAGCCGCAGAGCCAAATACCCTAACCTTGTCAAAGGATTGACAGCTTTATTTGGGTGCGGAGACTGAGTCAGCACTCAGCAGGATCGAAGCCACCAAAACAGCACACAGGATTTTGGCAATACTGTTCTTTTCTCTCGGTCGTTTTTGCACTAATAGCTTACGGCGGCGAGAAAGCCAATTGGCTATTGAATGCTGCTTCATCATCGGCTGATATTGCGGTTCTATCTCCCTCGTCGCTGACGTGGCATTGATCGGCTGTGCGGTCGTCGTCCTCGCCGGTTTCTAGCTGCGGCTGGGAAATAACTTGCTAGAGTCTCGAGGTGTACAAATACAAATATCAGAATCTACATAACTGTCGTCGCCATGAGCTGTCTTATTCACAAGTCAACTCGGAGCGCTGCAAGGAATGTCACGATAGCTCGAGTCTCGCTGACGGGGCGGCGTTTCATGACAGGCGGTGTTACCCCGGTTACAGGGTCCCAATCACCACCTTTCGCCAGCTTCGCCAGCGTTCCGCGATCATCGGCCGATGCGCAGAAATCTAGCGCTAATGCTAATAATGCTTCGAGGATATCTTGGCCAGACAGTAGTTTCGTGGAAGGTGAGGTTACCCATGAGAAGTTGACCAGAGAGATCACAATGTTCTCACAACTACCGGAAAATTTCGGCGTCAACCAGCATATCCCGATTGATAATGAGTTGAAAGAGAGATTGAGGTCTACACTATGGAAATTTAAGGCTCCTATAAGGTTTGCATTTGCCTATGGGTCGGGAGTTTTTAGTCAGGGTCGGTCGTATCAGGTTAGTCCTTATTTCGGGGCCGTCGTCTTGTTAAATTTGTCCTAATGGTTCAACAGAAAACTAAACCGCAAGTCGACCTTATCTTTGGAGTCACGTACTCGCAGCATTGGCACAGTCTGAACATAACCCAATATCCAGACCATTATTCGTCTCTGCGACGACTCGGCAGTGGCGCCGTCAGTTATGTACAGGATAACTTAGGTGCTGGAGTCTACTTTAATCCATACGTCGAGATAAACGGAATGACAGTGAAATACGGAGTAGTTAGCGTTGACACGCTATGCCGTGATTTGTTGTCGTGGGATACCCTGTATCTCTCAGGAAGGTTACACAAGCCGGTCAAGATTCTGCGGGATGACCCGCGCATTCGTCTTGCCAACCAGCGTAATCTTTTTTCGGTGATCCGTACAGCACTACTCCTTCTGCCAGAAAAATTCACGGAAAAAGAGTTATATCATACAATAGCTTCTATCTCATATATGGGTGATCCACGAATGGACGTTGCGGCAGAAAATCCGAACAAAGTGAAGAACATCGTGGACAACCAGAAACAGCATTTCCACAGACTGTATGCCCCACTGACAGATACTCTACCCAATATTCAGATCGCGAGTGGATATGATGGCGTCTCAGAGACTGTCAAACTGGTGCAGGACATGGATCCTGTTAGACGAGGTAACATGGTAGCCCGGTTACCATCTTCATTTAGGAAAAGGTTGTATGCAAGATATACGACAGTCCTTGGTGTGGAACCCTCGCAGAATTCTGCTATGCAATCGGAACCGTCAAGTGATGTGAGTGAGGGAGCGATAAGCCGCAGTGAAGGTTCGAAATTTGATCAGATGATCGCAGAGCACCCCGAGCTTCGGGCCGAAGTTGCACGCGCTATTAGACACACCGTAAGTTGGCCGAGTTCTGTACAGAGTATCAAGGGATTAGCCACGGCTGGAGTCATCAAGAGTGCCAAATATATGGGAGAAAAATTTTCTAAGTGGAGAGCAGGGAAGCAGAGTGAGACCGAAGAGATGTAGGTTATCGCTTCCGCTTCATGAAAATGGTTGTAGGTGGGATTTCGTGGACGAATAAAACGATTGGGATTCGTTGATACTTGGTAATAGGTTGAGTATCCTGTAAATAGACTATAAGGAGTTTAAAATTTCTGTCTGAATTGATACCTCTTTAGATGGGATGGTGGCAAATTGCCCATAGTGTAGCAAAATTACTTTACAATATGCAGTACAAAAACCGTATAACAAATTCAATCGCCGGCATCTCAAATCCTGTATTATCAATATCAACGCTTTAGAGCCGCAAAACGTTTGCTTAACTCATCGTAGTCCGGGATTTCTGACTTTTTCGCTGGCGCAGGAGCAGGAGCAGGCTTAATATTTTGACCTTGGAACGTGACGCCAGGTCGAGGATTTTCCGTCGATGCTGCAGCCGGAGCGACACTTATCGGGGGCACAGCTACCTTCTCTGGAGCATTTCCAATAGACGGAAGTTGTAATCCAGTGTCGATGACTCCAATTCCACCACCACCTTCGTCGTCGTCATTGCCTTCATCCGCGAAACTCTTGCGCTCAGCTTCGGGCAAGCCGGACCATGGAATGCGATATGTTCTGGCTATTTCCTCAAGATATGCTGTCACAAGTTCAGTTGACGGCGGCTCAATCGTGAGCTTCTTGTATACTCGGGGCGCAACTGACGTAGCCGGATTCTCTAACGCATCACGAGCGAATTCCTTACCGAATTTAGCGATCAGCATATCCCTTACTTGTAACAGCTCCTTGACGTCTGTCCGGCTTGCCGCGTAGATGATAGACTTTACAGGTTCCTCAAGGCCCGGATCGCATTCGCGGCTATAGGTACGATCTGTTAGCAGAAGTCGATTATCTTTTGCCCGCTGGGGCACGCACCGTTGTTCAAGAAGTCCTATTCGAGCCAGCAAGAGCTCACAATATAGTTCCAATATTTCCAAAAGTTCAACGTTAATCTCTTGTCGGATAATGTTCTCGATCCTAATTCTCGCACTCTCATCTTTTTCGTTAGATAGTAGTTGCGCGATCTAGTGACAATCATACTCCGTCAGTGGAAGTGTTCTTATCGAGAGATATTTGACTATAAGCTCACATCTCTTCGTTGCTGCTTTGCCAGCGCACTTTCCTTCTGTTGAACATGACGTAATCGACTTATAGATAGTTTTAATTGGATCTTTAGACGAGCCTAGACCAGAAATCATTAGAAACCTATCATTGATTTCGAAATTAAGTGCCTGTACGCTCAATGGATGTTGTGGCGGCATTGTGGCAATCACTTTTTTTTCAATTGCCGTGATTTTCACTTGATTTCAGCTATTGTATGGCGATAATCCCGAAAGAAAGACAGGGTTGAAACCAATGCTGCTGTATAACAAGCCGCTCGGTGGGGTGAGCACGTTATCGATTAGATTCGTGGCTGACAGTAAGCCAGGGGATTATCGCGCAAATGTATTGATGATCTTCGCTAGCGATAACTATTGCGGCAGCAATTCAAACATTATTTTAATAATATTTGACCAAATTATTTATTAGTGATCTTTTGACCCATATACCAAAATATCGTACAACTCCTATAGAACGCCACGCTAATAAGTTCAATGTATGTACAGTGGCCTGCCCATCGCGCAATTCTTCGCCCCAACGTAGACAACATCAATGATTTCTATAAACACTGACACTCATGTCTTTCCCCACACATAGTGTCTATTGTGTTTTACTCTAGCCGTTCAAGGAGCGCTAACCGATCTAAGACAACTTGCTTTGAAGTTTCCTCTATTTCGCCTGCGAGGAATACCTCGTCTAGGATTGCATAAACCTATTTCAGTCAACCACTAAAATCACAGTTGAATTTTAAATTACCGCAGTTCCCTACCTTGTAGAAATTAAAGACAAGGTCAAGTTCACATACGTTGCCAAAGAACGTATCTAGAACCTCCACAAAAAAATGTATTGCCTCCAAATACGCCAGTTCATTATCATTTGAATCGACGCAGACACAGAAAAACAGACCCGCGTATCGACGGTACACTATTTTGAAATTCCGGAACTAGCGGCGCAATGGATTAGTACAAGCAAAAACTTGAGATTGTTTATATATGCGTCAATTACCTCCACAAAATTCGACTGGTATTTCTGGTCCCTTGGAGCAATAAGTCTGTGGACTTCACCCTTCAGTTTGACTTTCTCTTCGTCCTGTACATCATATGTGAGTATTTTCTGAGGCAACCTTCATTCTTGTGCAGCTCTGCAACCAATTGGATGAATGATTCGTAAAAAGGTAATAACGTACATCGTACGGAGCGTAATACTTTGCTAGTCTGGTCTTTCCCTGGCGATTCTGAACTAAAATAAACTGCAACATGCTGAATATCCAAGTAATATTCAGAAAGGCATAATAACATCATGGCCAAAGTCTGCCGCGGCTCTTGAAAGGCGTAGATCAAGTAAAAACCCTAATCCAGAGATGACATAATAATATGATGAAAGATGAGGAATCGATAAAAACTAGGTTCCCCATGCCCTTGGCGATAACTGCCAACCATTTGTTTATCAGCTGTTCAGTTCTGTACAAGTCATCCACCAGGACCGGGACTGCACTCAATTATCTAACCTCGTCAGCCGGTGTTCTAAATAAGGAATTACCCAATTAAAATTGCCGCGTGTGCGGTTTGACGCGGGCTACCCATACACGGTGCTAAATAATTGCGTGGATATTAACAACGTAGCCACGGAAACACGGCTTGACAGACTCGAACTAGGGGCATAATGTTCTAATTCTCAAGTTTGTTTTTAGTATCTGAACTGATATTTTTGAAACTTGCCTGGGGCACTTGAAGTAGCGGAAATACACAACATGCCGTCCGCAGAGTCCGGTGGAACGACTGCGGTTTCGCTACCTCCTCCAACACAGATCCCCAGCGGCGCCGGTGTCTCAGTGCCGCTACGACGCATTCCTGTGGTAGGGCGACCATCTCCGGAGCTGGACATTCCGCCGTGGTCCGGCAGCCGAAAATCGCCGTCGTCGCGTCCAAAGCTTGACGGTGCGCGTTCTGTCTCATCTATCTCATCACTTTCTTCATCAGCATCAGACTCTATTGCTCCCTCGACAATGAAACATCGTCCTGATCGTCCACAACTACCTACTGCTGTGAGGTCACTGCCAACTTCTAACGGATCCTCGCCTACGACCACGCCAATGCAGCAGCATTCGGCGCACAGTCACAATAAAGCGAGTAACATTCGCGATATTTTCCCGAACTATATGCTCGCTGCGAGCCGAAGTGCACCGAATCTGGCGAGGCCGTCCTGGTCAGGACTAGTTGATGAAGGAGACTTGGCCATGGAAGTCATCGCACTATATCAGACGGCAGATAGATATGTTCCCCGTGTCCCGTCTGTCGGTGATACTCTTGGTCATGACGTGTCTTCTTCCTCAGGTAGTTCAGGAATGTTGGTTGATGGACAAAATAGCCGTCGCAGTAGCGGAGTGTATCATGAGCCGATTCCAGTGCCCACAAGCAAGACCAATAGAACCGGTACCAATCATGCGACCATTCTCAGCTCGAGTACCGGCAGCGGGAATATGAAATTAGGAACCCTGTCTCCCACCACAGCGTCCAGACCACACCCATTGTTTCAGCCCGGAAGTTTTGCTTCGTCGACATGGTCCAATAGGTCGTCTTCTGGTGTCTCGACAGTTGATGCGAGGGACAGGTACGGTTTTAGAAAGCAGTCCCAGTATATTACGTTGCAAGAGTACGACGACTGGTGGGCCAGATACGAAAAGCACTGTCAGAGACGGCAGAGAAAGTGGGAGACCCTCATTCAAGACTGTGGTATTCCGTTCGACGAAGAAGGTGTACCGATTAGCTTCCCCCCCAAGTCGAAGAAAGTGAAGCGCTATATTCGCAAAGGAATTCCAGCGGCATGGCGTGGCTCTGCGTGGTTCTGGTACGCAAGGGGCTATGATTATCTCCGTGATAATTACGGTCTCTATGATAGATTGTGGCAGCAAGGAATGTCATCACCGCCACCTGATTTGGAATTAATCGAAAGAGATTTGCATAGGACATTCCCTGATAACATCCATTTCCGGAACGCTGACTGGCAGAATGGGTCTGTGCCTAGCACACCGGGTTCTGCTGCTTCATCAAAATCAAATACATCTGGTCGAAGGCAATCAAATGTGCCTGAGATGCCAATTGTTCAAGCGTTAAGGCGAGTGTTGTTGGCATTCTCACTCTATGTGCCAAAGACCGGGTACTGTCAGAGCTTGAATTTTGTGGCTGGACTGTTGCTGCTGTTTATGGACGAAGAGAAGGCTTTTTGGATGCTGGTTATCATTACACAGAAATATCTTCCAGGAATGCATGAGATCAACCTTGAAGGAGCCAATGTCGATCAAGGAGTGCTTATGATGTGCGTCAAGGAGTCACTGCCAAGAGTCTGGAGTAAGATTGGTGCCGGACTAGATGGGTTCCACCAGGACGAGATGATAATGCGATTGCCGCCGATCACGTTATGTACGGCTGCGTGGTTTATGAGCGGGTTCATTGGCGTTCTGCCTATCGAGAGCGTCCTTCGTGTTTGGGATTGTTTTTTCTAGTACGTGGACTTTTTACGGTATGGTCGCTTGCTGAATTCTAATCGATAATCTAGTGATGATTCAAAAGTCTTCTTCCGCATCGCGCTCACGATCTTCAAATTAGGAGAATCACAAATTGATGGCATGAGAGATCCAATGGAAGTATTCCAAGTCGTACAAACGGTCCCTAAGCATCTTTTGGATGCCAACGCTCTTATTCAAGCATGCTTTAGGCGTCGTAACGGATTTGGTCATATCTCTCAGGATGAGATTAACGAGCGAAGAAAATTTGTAGCTGAAAAAAGACGACACAATGCTTCGGCCGCTGAGGGACCAAACGGAGAGGTCTTGCTATATAGCAGTGCGGTGGAAAGCTCTGATATTAAGTATCTCCCACGCGCAAATATGTCATCGAGGTACAGGCATTACGATGTGATAACCGGGACCTATCAGTCGAAGAGCAACTTTGGCAAGCGTATGCAACTACTACGTATGGGATCTACGAACATGCTATCACTTCATGCTAGAAACGATTATTTTGGTACCAGCCACAGCGAGGCGAAGAAACAGTCTGGAGAGGGTGATGAAAGTTAGACGTTGCATCAAGGAGTGTGAATAATGTTCGTATTATACATGGAATACTCGCAGCTCGGCATATCACTGAACCTAAAAGAATGGTTTTATTGTACGATAGTTGTTACTATTACTGAATAAACGCTTTGTGGAGGACATGGGGAGTTAATGTTTTGATTTTAGTATTGAGTGTTTGTGAGTTTGTGCATCAAAAGTGCTGACATGTGTATCAATGGTTTTGGACGGAGGCTTGGAGAACAACGTACTTTGGGAACATATCGTAGACTTGTAGGAAATGGGATATTTTGTAGTAAATAGAATATTTTCTTCTAAGTTATTCAACTTTTGCCGAACTAATGTTATCATCAAAACCCATGCGTGTATATTCTGCAGTGGCGGTTCAATTAGGACAAATTGGATCTGAAGAGACGGTTAACTGACCTACTCTATATCTCTCGTACAATATCGCAATATAAGTTGCCGATTGTCCCTTAAGCCGAATGGGACATCGGGGCGGGAACGTACTTTGCGAAAGCATGTACTTGTAAGTGAAGACACTGACTGGCATGGCATATTTAGAGGGCGAATCGGTGAGGATGCTCATATCCAGATCGCATAGCAAGAGTATTATTAGGATATATTATAGAACATTGCAAGTACAAGCTGGAGATAGGGACTCTAAACGTAAACCAAACAAGGAGAATAACGTCATAGCCACCAAACTGAAAACATAACTTTGCTTAGTATCCATCTAATTTCTGTATTTCACGTCGCTATTATTATCACTTCCGTAGATATCTCTGACCGTAGGCAACGCGTACGTTCCTTCTTCAATGCCACTTTTCTGCTTGGCACTCGCGGAGACGTGACGCGCATCAAGGGCAACACAAATTACGATAGCCGCAGTTGACTGTAACAGAAACGCAAATGCTGCCCAACCCATTGCGTCCATCTTCTTGCCGAGGGTCGCGGAAACTGCTTCAGAAGTCGAATTGTACACCACCGACGCCAAAGTGTTACTATCCCATTAGCTATGGTCCCCTCAGGAGTCGGAAACTGTAAAAGTACATACGCAGAGACATGTGTCCAACTAATACCCATTCCCCACAGTATAGTTGCCACAATACAACTCCACAGTGTCGTCGAGTTCAAGATACTGGCGTACCACGACTCCGGATCCTCGATAACCATTCTCGCACATGCGGCCAAAAAGGCTATACCAACGAATACCAGACTGGATAAGATAAGGGTTGGATGAATGATCTGTTCCGACACGAGCTCTGCGAGAGATAAAAGATCGACTGTCGTGCCAGAAGAAGTTTTCACGGACTGGTAACCGCCCAGCACAGTTGTATTCGTTAAGGATGTGCATGTTATTGTCGAGTTATTTGTTGCACAAAGACCGTAGTATCCAGATTGGACTGAGATGGTCTGGTTAGACGACGAGCCGACGCTGAACTTAACCGCGTACACCGAGGAGTATGCTGACCCGCTACCCGTGGATCCAAGAACTGAAAACACTAGCCAGCATTATTAGGCTAAACTGCAATATCGCATTAAGTAAGTCAGACTTGCATAGCAGAAAAAATGTAATGAAGAAATAGACAACGATGAGAGCTCTCAGAAACCGGGTCGGCTGACCGGGCTTACTGGAATCAGTAGATAGGAGTTTCTTGACGAGCCAGAAAATCATTCTAAACGTAGGCTTTTGCGCAGATGACACAGATGGGGCGGTTCAAGATCAATGGGGATAATGACGGGCAACTGAGAGGTGAAATAAATATCACTTGCCAAAGCCTCAATTCACAGTGAAACATCGCAATTGTCCGGAAACAACTGAGGCACTGCTTGCTCACTGACAGATACAGATTTCCAGAAACAGTAAGATTATATTAATGGTATTCAGGCTCGTCCGCACCGTGTTGGGGCCATATTCTTATGGCGTAATGTGGTACGCACGACCATCGTCTTGTATCAGACTGGATTCGGCGAAGTCTCCCAGGAACTTTGAACCCACAATTCAGGGGTTGGGTCCTCAAATGACAAAAACAATACTTATTGTGACGCATAACTATTCAGAGTCAGTTTCAATCTATTAAAGGTATGAATACCCAGCCACTGGACCAGCTCTCTGACAGCTCGACGGCATTTCTCAGACCGTACCTACCACCGTCGGCGCCATCGGATCGCCTCTTTGTCACGTTAACATATGCAGCTAGTCTGGACTCCCGCATAGCCGTTGGCCATGGTCAGCGCACTTATCTGTCAGGTCCAGAATCAAAGTGTATGACGCATTACCTTCGTGCGCATCATGATGGAATTCTGGTTGGCGTAAATACTTTACTGGCAGATAATCCATCCCTGAACTGCCGATACCCAGTGGCAGGAAAGTCATATGTTGAGGCTTCTCCACGACCCATAATCATCGATCCGGTAAGCGCTCTAAATGAGGCTCGTGCGACTACATTGGTGGACTTTACTGAAGACTGCACAGACATTTCGATGCAAGATTGGGGCTAGCTCGAACATGATGATGGCAGCGGCTAACAAGATCGGCAAGGAACCATGGATTTTAGTTTCCTCACAATGGCTTCAGTCGGTATCACCGACCGATTTAGGGCATATCCAATTCCTTGAGGGAATGGGCGCGAGAGTTATACCGATTACTGGTCTACAGTCTGACGATAGAAACGCATCGTGGGCTGCAATCTTAGAATCGTTAAAACGGCTAGGGCTACGCTCGCTGATGGTCGAGGGTGGGGCGCAGGTTATAAATGATCTGCTTTTGACGACGGCGAATGACGTAAATCGAACGAAAATTTCGCCCGTTGATGTAGTTATTGTAACAATTGCACCCGTGTATCTTGGTAAGAACGGAGTGGAGGTCTCACCAACAACCGCAATTGATAGTTTGTACGATATCACATGGGAAAGGTTCGGACGCGATATCGTGATGGCGAGTTTCAATAACAAGTCTCGACTAGACCCTTGACTGTGCGATTCCATTGAATGCAGTTAACAATACTATTAATCTGTTATCTAATGCCTCTAGTTCCCATAACTTATTACAAAATTGTCGACAAGGACTTATCTAAAAATTTGTCTTCCATACTGCACCAGGCTGGACGTCAGGCTGGTCGCCAAATTCCGAGTTGTCCAACATGCTCAACTTCTGTTAGATGCAACGGAACAGCCATAGGCAATCCTCCCGTTCCTATGCCATATGGTCCATTTTTGTAATCCTTCAGAAGACAAACGGAATTAGATTCCATTTTCCCTCGACTGTGTGAGCTCCGAATTTTTTGATGTAAAACTTGCGACTTTGTTCCGCCGAGGCGGCCAAATTGACTGCAGTCCATACGACTACAGATATAGTCGCTGGCGTAAAACCACTTATCCACGCTATGGCCCAATATATGACAACTTCGGCTGAGTAGTGAGGACAAACAAGGTATTTGAACAACATTGTAGGAGGTGGCGGTGAGTATTTCTTCAATTTAGACAGCTGACCATGCGCAGCATACTGAGCGAATGCCGCCAGTAGATAGATAATAATGGCAATCTTAGGAACTATCTCGTCCTTGTCTTCGATAGCCAGGGTGGTCTCTAACGCGTCACTCCATGTAGAGGTTGTCGCGGCAACATAGAATAAATGGCCGACAATGTAATGGCCACCACGCATTCGTGCCGTCTCACTCATCTTCTCAACGAATGCGCATTCAAATAATCTTCGAAAACACTGCAGGGCGATGATGGTAGTTGCAGTTTGTGCTTGAGTGTATGATACATTGACTTCGCGCCAGCTAAGAATTAATGCCGGATGAGTGCCTAGGAGCCACGTAAGCATCTTCGTCAGAAAATCATCCATATGAATCAAGCAGCGAACTGGAAAGCTAGCCGCGCCGGTGTGGCAGAGATACAACATGGCTGAAGCAGACGCGGATAATGACAATCCCAGGACGTAGAAGTGACTGAACCACCGTTTCGGCACTGTAAAATTAAGCAGCTTGAGGATGGCATTAAACACAGATTCCGCCAGAGATTTGTTTGAAGTAGAAACCGGTGTAGATAGCTCGAGGGTCTTGCCATACTGGAGCAGATAGCCCAGGTCGGGCACGAATCGAGAAACAAGGACAGAGGATGTGAGGGCGTACAAGATTAGTTGGACAAAAAATGACAGGACATGCATTTTGCCATCGCTCTGAGGGACAACGACTATAAGATGAACATGCCAAACTGGTTGGTCAGCTCAATTCGTCAAAATTGCCCACATTACGTTGCAACTGATTGTGGAGATTCAGGGGTTGATTATACATTTAAGTTTTAGTCCTTGATTGTAACTACAGATTCATGAGGAAGGCGGTCGATTGCGGGGCCGTAAGGACTGAACTCATTCGTTACTGTGTTTAATCCCTAATGGACATGTCGAAAAAGACGCGACACCGAATTCTCCCAAATTCATTGAAAGATTGAGCGACAAAATAAAAGTTTTGGCCCAGCTAACTACGAATATGGCGGCCCAAGAACACAACGTCTGTCCAAAACACCACATCGTCATTCATCAACTGGAATTATATATTAAACTGTTGGTAAAAAAAAATTCCTCTTGTTTATGTCCTTAAATAAAATTTTCGAACGTGATCTGAGTCCCTTTAACTACGGTAAAACTGGCTACACATCGTGTTTGCATGATGCTGGCGCATCGATGTGGCTGACTGGCGTCGGATTTTAGACGATGTTGCCATCCACGCTAAACCTCAATAGCACTATTACTAAGTGGGTTAGGGTACTATTAGGCGATTGCGAAATTCGAATTCATAAGCACGCAAGAACACGAACAGCAGCTTGCGACGGCCTGATTGGAATTTGGTAGAGATGGACTGTGGGTGGACAAAATCTGCCGTAAACCTAGCGCAATCGGTGGGGTTCGTCTACTTGAGTAGTAGCAATGCACGCTTGTATTAATAGCCTGCCTTCGCACTTGACCATGGTGGATATCTCCATGTGCTCGAGGCCACGACAAACCACTGCCACTGCTCTCCAATATGTCGAACTCGTTCGCCACTATTCAGTCAATTGCAGCGTCTACGTTCCGCAGTACCCGGGACAACAGCACAACTGTTGAGAAGGACGAAACTGGCCGACTAGTACTTGCTGGTGACGCATTTCAGGACGCTTCGTATCCGAAGTACCTTCCTACATGGGATACCACTGAGCACTATGAGCCACTGACTCCGTTCCAATTCGTTGACCCTGGCACCCGCGCTGATCCAGAATTTCCTAACTTGTTGTCCAAGGACAACGAATTGCTGAAAGTCAAGAGATTGACGCCTAAGTTCGGTACAGAAGTCCGTGGAGTTCAGCTGTCTCAGCTGTCCGATGCGGGCAGGGATGAATTGGCCCTCCTCGTCGCCCAGCGAGGTGTCGTTGTCTTCCGTGAACAGGATTTTGCTGATCTGCCTATTGAAGACGCTCTGAAATTCTCATCGCATTTTGGTCGCAACCATATTCACCCCACTTCAGGTGCTCCTAAGGGCTACCCAGAAGTCCATCTAGTCTATCGATCCAAGAACGACTCACTCTACGACTCCTT